>PVKA01049725.1:0-13094 GCA_004027165.1 Ctenomys sociabilis | reverse complement strand
CTGGGCGGGGGCTGGCTGGGGCGGGCGGGATGGAGCAGGACGGCGGAGTCGGCCGCGCTGTCTCTGGCCGGTCTCAGGAGCTGGGAGGGGGCGTGCGGGATGGAGCAGGACGGCCTCAGAAACATATTTATACTGCAAATTATAATTCTCATTTCTATAATGAGAAAAACCTAAGAAAACTGAAAATCAATGTCTTCGCATGGATTCTTCAAATAAATAAATTATAGTTCAATTATTGTCTTGAAGTCTGTAGAGATGAGTCAGTCGAAAGAGTCAAAGCTCAGTGTGCTTAGCCAAAATGGAAGCTACTGGTTATTTTGCTAATTGAAGGATAACTGTGATGAGTTGCTGAAGGTGGGCACCCTATGAATGAGGAATACCTAGATTGTAGTCTTGTGCTATATTTCAGGATCTTACATACTTTTTGTGGGTTTTCCTTCAAGAAAATCCAAAAATTTTCAACATGAAGAGCCAAAAATGATCCTTCATGGCCTTGGTAGGGAGAGGGGCAATCTCATTGTTATACTATACACCAAGAGCAGTCTTCCTACTAGGCCTACTATCCTAGGAAAATAGGTCAAAGCAGTCTCATTTCACTAAGGAAAGGGCATTTCTCTCACCAATGGGGTGGAGAAGGATGCTGTATCACTTGAGAAGCATCAGTGAAGGTCATAGCTGAAGACAGTGGACCACTAAAAGAATGGGATTTTGCCACACATTCTTCCTCTTCCTCTCTCCTCCTTCTTCTCCTTCTCCTTCTTCATCACACCAGTAGGGCCTCAGTATAATAACAACCACCTACTCTTTGAGGAGTAACTTAGGGGAACCCAACTCTAGAGAGAACACAGAAAAAAAGAATACTAGGGAAATTTGAACCTGTAGGCTCCTGTATCTATAGAACACACTAAACCACCCAACTCCTAGACACTAGGAGTTATACCAGTAGTGATCTGCTACTGGTATAACAGGTATGGCTTTAAATAGAAAAAAAATTACAAGACCTGCCAAAGAATAAAGTGATATGAAGAGATAGAGAATCAGGTACAGACTCAGTTATCATACAGATGTTAGAATTCAACTACAGATTAAAAGAATGGTTGGTAAGTTAAGTGCTCTTGCAACAGCAAACAGAAACACTGAAATGACACTAAGGGTTTGGAGGCAAATTTATGTCAAAAGATATTGATTGAATACCAGGTAAATTTTTTTTGGATAGGGTTAATGTTTTAGTCAATTGGATCTTCAGAGGTGGCTGAGGCCTCTGGATCAGATTATTTTGTCATTGGTGGCAGATTTCCAAACAGCAGTAGTAATCAATTTGTTATGCAGATCATGCCTGCAGGACAGTTTTGGCAAAAGTTTTGTCCAAGGGGACCACAGCTTATTTAGCCTGTTGGACTTTATTGCTAATTGCGCCACTTTAATCTATAAATAAGGCATACTTAGCATCTGTCAGAGGGTTCATTTTTTAGAATAGTTTATCCCAATATAGTATGTGGCACCTAGGCAGTTAAGACTCAGTGTAAGGTGGGCTTGTCAGATTTTCTGATCAGAACAACAGTGACTGTTAAGCATATGGAGGCAAGGAAAGTAAATCCGAGTATTTCCACAGGTAGGCCACTGGGTGCTTCCAGGGGCTGACAGTGTAAGTAAGCATCATTGATTTTGTGAACTCAAGGATAGTTTCTCATGACATAAGATACTGTTTGATGCATGTAGGGGTTACCTTAGGACTGGATTTCATAATTAGAGGTAGCTGGTTGATGGCCTAATCTAAGGGCCCAGGACTTGAAATGGACAGAGGAAACAGGCTGTCTCAGTGTGGCCAAATTTGTTGTCAGGGGCTCCCTCAAAATTAGTTTCCAAACTCTTGTGACAATTGAGTAACAGTCCAAAGAGGATATATGGGAACCACAGAATGGAAGCTGATAGCTGTGTTGATGATGGCATGGAGGTTTGCCAAAGGTGATTAGCCATCTATAAGATCATGGGTGTGTAGATGTCTGTTTGTACTGTCTGTGACACCTGACAGGAACAAGGGTTGTGGTGAGGTAACATGGTTAATGGCCAGGCCCAGAGGTGTGTCTTCCCATCAGGACCTGGAGAGGTCCTTACTTCAGCTGTGAGGGCCACAACCAGTAACCAAAGAGGTCAGCATGGTGAGTCTCTCTGGCCAGGGAGCGAGGTACAGTGGCAAGTAGAAACACTGAAATGACCCAGGATTTGGAGGCAGAGTTCTACATGTATGTTGATGGGTGCTGATTTGGATCACTCCCAGAATATCAGGCCCTAATCTCTGATATTGTACATGAATCTTAAGAGCATACTGTTAAATGAAAGAGGTCATTCTAAAGAGTTATATATTGTAATCAATATCTTGCCTTTCTTTAATTGTAAATTTTTACTTCCATGACTTGAGTTCCACATTGATGTCATCGCTCCTTAAATTACTAGCTATTCAATATGGACCATTTTGTTTAACTTTACCCTCATGCTTACCATTTTCTTTGTTTACTATTTTTTTCTACATTTAAAACCTATTTTTTAGATTATTTTCTTTCTTCAGTACCTGTCTTGATTCCTTTTATGTTTTTGAGATACCATATCTGACACCCACAACTTAAAGCAAGAGAGCTTCATTTTGGCTCAGTTTCAGTCCACATTTGGCTTTCTCTAAAGCAGACATGGCGTGGTAAAAGGGTCTGGTGGGAAGAGCTGCTTGTATCATGATGACCAGGAAGCAGAGGGATGGGGAGGAACCTGGAAGGAAAATACACCTTTCTAGGTCACATCCACCATGCCACTTCCAATCAGAATTCACTTTCCAGCAACACACTGAGCTCTGAAATCTTCAGTGTCTAAATCCATTGGTGAGTATCCTGCTTGCTATGATCTAATCACATTCTGAAAGCCCAACCTCTGAACACAGGTTTTGGGGAGACGTTTTAAATGTAAACCATAACAGTATCATTTCAAAATATTTATTTATTGTTTTTGAAACAGGGTCTCACTTGGTTGACAGGCTAGGATTGTGCTGAGATCCTCCTGCTTCGGCTTCTCAGAATGCTGGAATTGTCATTATATACCACTAACACTCAACTTTAAAGTGCCATCTGTAGAAAAATTCTCAGAGTTCTACATGTAACATATTCTCTTAGTTTTGCCTTATTAGAAAATATATTTATTTTACTCTTATTATTCAAAGTAAAATTTCTTTGGTAGAGAATTCTAGGTTGACATTTATTTTCTTTAAGTATTTACTGGTACTTGCTTCTGAAAAGTCAGTTGCTACAGAGAAATCAGCTAAGAGTCTGATATAAATTATAGGTTCTGTCCCTTTTACAGAATCTATTCAAAGGGAAGGAAAAACTGGGATGAGGGAAAGGACGAAAGAAAGAAGGGTAAAAGATATATTTATGTATATATATGGAATATCTTGGATAATTGTACTGCTGATTTCTGTTGGTCTATTCAAAGGAGCAGATAATGCTTAAATATTTTTTTCTTCTCCCTTTTAATTTCTTATAACTTGTAAAACAATTTTACATGCTTACATCTGGTAATCTAAACAACTAATTTAAAGACAACATTATGTAATATAATGACTGCTGTTGAATTATTATTGTGTTTAGTGAAATTTTGTATTGTTTCTAATTTTTTTTATTATTTTTTATTCTCTTTAAAAATTACATATAGGTACTTTTTTCCTTTTGGTTGGTTTACATAGCTTTGAGGGCTGGAAAGAGAGCTTGGTAGTGTAAGTGCCTGCCTGGCAAGTACAAGGATCTGAGTTTGATCCCTAGTACCGCATGACATGCTGGCCCCATGGCGCCCCCAGGTGTGATGTGTAGGCCTTGAAATCTGGGTGTGGTGACACATGCTTGTAATTCCAGGTCTGGGGAGGCTGAAACAGGAGGATCACTAGGAGTCTGGACTGTGTAGCAAGACAATGCATCAAAAGAAGAAAAATTAAAAAAAAATAGTTCTTTGTTTTTGATGTTTTGCAGTTTTATACTAAGCAATTGATAGTCCCCCCCCTTCTCACCTTCTTTGAATCAGTGGATTCTTCTAAATGATTCTCAGTTGCTTTGATTCTACCTTATTATTTCTATAATCTCTTTATAGATTTCGGATGAGACATAAATTCAGCCTGTCCCTTTATCTGTATCTCCTAACATCTTTTCCAAATTTTTCTACTCTGCACTGTTCTGTTATGCTACACTTTATCTATTTTAAAAATCATTTTTCTAGTTTAATAATTTATCTAGCTTAATATAGCATAAATCATCAAGTGAATTTATAATTTTTACTTGTTACACGCTTTTATTTCTAGTTCTGATTTTTTTTCCAATCTGAACTGTTAACTTTCTTTAAAAGAAATAAGCTTTCATTTTTTCTTTGCTGTAAACCTTTAGACACATTTGGTTTATATTTTAGTTGATAATTGTGTTATCTGAAATTCATGTGACTGTAATTTCACAATTTTTCTTTTCCTTGTTCTAGCTCTTGATTATGGTAGCTTACTTCCTTGTAGGTTTGGTGATTTTTCACTTTGAGCTGATGTTGCTTGAAAATTGAATAATTCTTCCCAGCCTATTTAAAGTGTGTTTCTCTCAAGAATATTTGCTTTGCTTTCTGTGACTGATTTGGGACCACTTTAAATGAGGATTTCAACTCAATTGTTTAGGTTACTATGAGGAGCATTCAGACTGCTTCAAAGGACACCTGAGGGTGTACCTTTGCTTGCCTAACACAGGTGCACAGTAGAATACAGTTATATAACCATGACTTAGCACTGGTAAGCACACATATGCTGGTTATAGCACCATGTAAGAATGTAAATATGGGATAACAACCTGTATAAGAAGTGTACAATAAAGATGAAAGCAGCTCCTGCTCTGGCTCCATGTTTTGCTCCATGCTGCCTGCGGTTGCTGATGTCTTGCACATGTGAGTTTTTTAGCTTTGGGACCTCATCCTTGAAAAATTTCCCTTGGGTCCCCTGAGCTGGCTGACAATTACACATATAATATGAGCTTTTGCTTCAAAGATTGTGAAGTTGGGTTTAGAAATGTTTTTGAGTAATCTCTATGTCTTATTTAAGCTATAATCTACATTAATTCAGACAGTATCTTTATAAGCCTTTGTAAGAAACTGCCTTTCTTTTTCTCTGAGGACTTTTTGCAATCCCGGCTTCAGGAAGTGGTTTCAAATCTAACTTTCAATCCCGTTCAAGCCGGCTTTAGTTTCTTATCTCCAGGCCTGGTTAAAGTACAGACACAGGCAAATTCACCCAGGGATCTTGTACCTATCCTCTGGGCCTGAATTATTTTATGTGGTAGCACAGAAACATATGTTGAGTTGTGTAAGAGAGATACAAGATTCATTTTCTAACTTTCTGGAGTGTAATGAAGACAGCAATTGTCACAAAGAGGAATCCAGCTCTGTACTTGGAAGAGTACTTCCAAATAAGTCAAACTATTTCATGAGGTAGTGAGCTTCTTGGTTACCAGAAGGATTCAAGGATAACCATCTCCTTGAATGTGGTAAAGGAGACTTAGGTATGGAGAGTTCGTTTAGATCAGAATGTTGCCATGTAATTTTGCTTGCTTGATGCTGATTTGCATGGCAGATCCCAAACCATAATGCACTCAAGAAGTCTTTCCCTGGCTGTACTGAAAGTTGAAAAACATTGCCCTGCCAGGTCTTCTATCTGCCAGCAAATGGCTCCCTGACACCTGGCCGTGGAGCTATCAGGCCCATCGGGCTGTGCCAGAGCATGGGACGACTGGGCTGCCTGGCTGGGCTGTTCATGTGGCCACATCTCCATGCCTTGTCAGGGAGCCATGGTTTGTCTTGGCTGCGTTGCTGTTGAGGGGGAGGTGGAGTGGGGCATGACAAGTGAGCAACAGGTGTGACCAGGAGTCTAGACAGAAAAGGATCCTTAGGCTCACAAGAGCATTCACTGAAAATAGCTTATTCCCCAAGTATTCTGGTGGTGCTTGGCTGACTGGGATGTGGTTGAAGATCATTTGGCAACTTGCCGCCTCGCAATCAGAGGATGGCTTCAGGGGCTATAAAATCATCAACAAGCTAAACCAATTAGCTCAGCCAGGAAAGGATTATGTGCTCCAGCTTTGGTATCAGGCAATTTATATAGGGCAATTTTATAGAGCTTCAGTGTTCTTGTATCCTCTTTTCCTGCAGGGCAGTCACAGTTTAACTTGGGCTATTTCTGGCAGGTGATATCTTTGGGTGTTTTTTTATTGCCCATGGAAAAACTGCATGACTAGCACCCACACTCACATGCTTGGTGTAGAAAGAAGTTCACCTGTAAACATAAGCAGTTTGTTTATATTAAGAGAGTAGTCAGATGTCCCTCTCCTGTTTGGAAGAAATTGAATGGCTTTTCAAAGCTCAGTAATGAGGGGCTATAATATAAACCTAGCCTAGTAATGAGGTTAAAGTTAAAAGACCTATCCAGATTTAGGCTATACAGACTCTGATCTGTGAGAAAATTAGTCTTTAGAGTTTCATGTGGGGTTATAGGCAAATCATGAAATTTTATTCTGGCACATGACAGATAACAAATTCACAGATGATCTTGAGAATCCAGCACTAAATTGGTAATGCAATATTTTCTGCCCAAAATAATAGTATCTTTTGTGCTTTGGACCTGGTTACAGTAGTACTTTCTGCTGCTCACAGGAATGAAAAGGTAGAGAAAGAGGAATGGGAAAGAAGGAGAGAGGAAGGGATAGAGGTGAGAGAGTGTATGAGAGGGAAAGGGGGAGAGAGAGAGAGATAAGAGAGAGAAAAGAGAGGAACAGAGACAGAGACAGACATAAAAGAGTTACCCAAAGAAAACTACTGGTAACATTGTGATGAACATGATTCTAGATCCTTATCTCGTGTCTCTTTCTCTGTCTCTTCTTTCACAGGAATTATACTACTTTTGCCAGTTTTTATATCAATTAAATCAACCGGTGTTTAATAAGTGCCTCTGCATGCTGGTCCTGTTCTCAGCACCGTGAGCACATGAATGAGCAAACAAATCCTTGCCCTTATGTGGCTGCGCTTCAGTGAGTACTGTGCAGAAAGCATGTTTTCTTATGAACAGTCTCATTTGTGGTACAGAATTTTTAGGAGTTATACACTATTCCATAGATGGGTTTCAGTGTAATTGTATCACATTGTTGGAGATTCAAATGTTGCTTTTTTTCTTGCTGAGACGCAATTCCTGACACTCACAACTTAAAGAAACTAAGGTTTATCGGGGCTGTACATTTTAGTCCATGGTTGTTGGGTTCCAAGTGAAAATATGGTGGAAAAGCCTGGCCAGAGACTAGCTGCTCAGTCCTTGTGGCTGGAAGGCAGAGATAAGGGGAGGAGCTGGAGAGGAGACACAGCCTTCCCATTCACACCCCCAGGCCCTACCTTCTAATAGCAGGTCAACTATAGGTCCCCATAATTCACTTACCTTCCAAAAGCTGTTTCTCAGTGCATGAGGCTTTGAGGGAATATTTAGACACAAACCATAACACAGACCAATGTTTTGGTAGGTAATATTTGTATACATCTTTATGGAGATAAAGGCTATAATGAAAAATTCACAAAACTGAAGGTTTCCAAAAGCAAGGAGAGTAAATGTGATTTCTGTGTGTGTAACCTGTGGGAGGTAGTCCCAGAGGCTCTTGAGCTTGCAGGGTATCCCTGACAACCTTAGCCAACTGCTAGTTTGAGGCAGGTAGGCCACATGTGACCTACCTGACCCAGTCAATGGCTGTTAGTACTTGACCTACAGATCAATTAGGGACATTTATGGGTTTAATGAATACTTAGAGGTTCTGTTCTTTTCCCTGTGGTTTTTAAAAATAAAGGTGTGTTATTTCATGATAACAAGCTATTTGAAATAATATCTTAACAATCCAAAGTAAAGGTTTTACATAAACACACATATATAAGTTGGGCATAGCTTGCTTTTGTGCACTGAGGATGGGCAAGTACAACAGGGTGTGCAGAGGGAATGGCTTTTGAGAAGGCTGTGCTGTGTGCTGAACCCTTGTGAGTAGGATGTGGGAGGAATTGGTGAGAGGGAGCAGACCCAGGGACTAAGGGCACCTGTGCATAGCCACTGACCTTGTGGACAGCATTAGTGAGCATTAGATGAGCATTAGACATTCTGTGCTTTTACTGTGTGCTTTGTGCTCATTGGAAGACGTGCATTTTTCTCTACGGAGACTGTCAATATATGAACCCTACATACTGGGATTATTTGATGTGTTTTTCTCTTCTGCTCAGTCTTCGCATAACAGTGACCCACACTAGTGAGCTGGAATGTCTTTGGCATTTGGACATCACATTATAATACCTCTGGGTTGAAAGTTTTTAGTGGCTTCCTGTGGCGTACACTGTGGAGCTACTCTTCAAAGACTGACACAGCCCTCCCTGCCTCCCTGACCTTCTGGATCAGTCCTGGATCCTCCCACAGCCCTCTTCTGTTTTCAGCTATGAACCACTTGCTGTAACATCAGGTTGACCTATTTTTCAGGCTTCTATATTCCTTAAGATTCTTTTTGCTTCCTGATTGGGTGTTTTCTCTTTCTCTGTCTCTTGGCAGGTTTTGACTTATATTAAAGTGGCCTTATTTATGGCTGCATTGCATTGGTCTGTCTGTATTTTAACTTACAATACTACTCCTATACTTGTCTGTATCCCTTTTCTTTTGTATTTAGTGCAGGGTCTACAGGGTCTCACTAAGTAGATCAGACTTGTAGTGATCCCACTGTGTTGTCTCCTAAATGCTGGGATCACAGGTGTGCACCACCATGCCCAGTCTCAATTGCTGTTTCAGTGTACCCCAGGGGCAGGGCCAGCATGGTATGCTGGGGATTGAACCCCAGCCACTGTACTCTACCTAAGCAGGTGCTTTAGTCTGCTGAGCTATCTGGCCAGCTCCTTGTACCCTTTATTATACTCAAAATAGTTGAGAAAGAGGGCTGCTGCTTATTAATTTTGTGCTTTCTATTCTACCAGTGCCTAACATACACTTGTCTGAATGTACATTGGTTTACTGAAACATAAATATTTGGATTACAAAAATATTTCCTTTGATGCAGATTTAATTAAATAGGATGTTTTTTATAATTCTTAGTTGTGATTTGTATCTTTAGATGTCTTTTTACAGATGTCCTGTTGTTCTAAAGATGACCAACTTTGTCATATAAGGAATGCTTGTTAGATGTATCTTTGTTGCAGATACATCCTTTTTCTAACACATGATTTGATGTTGAAAACACAGATGTGTGTGTATGCATTATCAACCTAGTAAGTGGTGAATTTTGCACCAGGATCTCTGACTCTAAACTGTGTTATTAAATTATATACTTCTCTGACTGGGTTGTGCTGGTATTTTGAATAAAAGTGAGGAAGCTGGAAATGGGAGAAAGGAAAATGGGAAAATTAAACTAAAACAAGAAATACAAATGAAACCAGCAATTTCAAGAGTATCCATGCAGTTATATAGACATTAAAAATTAGGCAATTGTCCAGCAGAAAAATATAAAAATGAAGTATACATCGCGGGGCCATAATATTAAGCTGAGCTGAACTGGCTATGGTCGACAACTTCTTTGAATAACTCACTATTGTTGTGGAATGCTGGACTGTGTTGGATTGTGTTGTTGAGTTCAAGCACCTAAGTTAGTTGAATGACAATGGAGTGCCCACCTTTGACAGGTGTAGACAAACAAAGGGGTATAGAAAGAGAAAATCATGATGTGTGTGTATAGACAGTACAGTTGGGATAGATAACGCTGTGCTTCTACATAATCCTATGAGAGGCAAGATCTGCACTGATGGTGGTTGGACAGGATATTATGTTGGCTTCTAGTACTATGGTCATCCACTAGAAAAATAATTATTGAATTTTTGATATAATTCAGGTATAAAAAATAAGATAAGTAAACAGCTACACTCTTAATTTACTGATAAGAGACATCTGCTATAATAATGTCTGTAAGTATAATATCATGTATGCACCTCGTACAATACTGAAACAGTAAGTATGAAAACAGTTTGCAATGTATTAATTTATCGAATCTATCTTGTTAAGGTGCCTTAAAACTGTCTGACTGATATTTGTACTTCAATAAAATAAAAAAAAATAAATAAAAATTAGGCAATTGATTTTTCTTTCAAATATATGTTTCCACATTTGCCAATGTGAATAATATTTTCCTGTGTAAGACATGGGAAGGATTAAAGGGAATACTGTATTCCTCATAGCAAATGCAAAAAATGTAGCCATTATATTTATTTTTCCAGAATCCTTGACCTCTTCTCTTTGCTCATACTGGGGAATCTGTGGGTGGGCCTCTTCTTGGTGAGACATTAAACACTCATAGAGTTACTGAAGCCCTTCTTTCACCACATATTTTTCTTCCCATTTCTTCTTACTCTATAAAATCCCACTCTTAGATTTCTCCTACAGCCAAGTTCACAGATGAGATAGAAGAGATAACATCCTTGCTAGATTTGACAAATTAAAACTTCTAATTCCCTGTGACAATGAGATTCAGGGCTTCTTTCCTAAAAATAAATTTTCTTTGAGCAGAAGACCTGAGGTCACATTTGAGGAAAAAGTATTTAGAGAGGAGAATGCTGAGGAAAGGAAGCAGTGGTACCAGAGATCCCCAAAAAGGTGTCACTGTCATATAGGACTGCTTGCTGCTCTCCTTTCTCAAGTCATCTTGGTTAGGATTGTGTCTTAGAACAATTTCCTTTAGTTTTGATTAAATCTTTTAATATAGTGATTCTATTGGCTAGTTCTATCCCTTGAAGGATGTGTGGTAAGGAGATATATTAGGTGAAGAACGAAGAACGACCTGTATGTTAGTTTTCTGTGGTAGTAACAAAATACCTGAGAAAATCACATTAGTGGAGGAAAGATATATTTTGGCTGTGCTTTTAGAAATTTCTGTCCATGGTCACTGGGCTCCATTGCTGTGAGCCTGCAGTGAGGCAGGAGTATCATGGTAGAAGGGAACTATGGGGGAAAGCTGCTCTAGGAAGAGGGAAAGCTGGAAAGAGCGAGGGAAAGCCAGAGAAGATCTGCAGACAAAACACAGTTCTAAGAGCATGTTCTCATGATTTACAGTCCCAATCTCCTGAGTGTCTGTCATCTCCTAGTAATGCCATCTAATTGTAAACCCCTCAATAGATTAATTCACTGATAAAGTTAAATCTCTTATAATTTAAGCACATTCCAAAATCCCACTTCTGAACATTGCTGCACTGGGGACCAGTCCTTCAACACATGAACCTTTGGGACATTCTAGACCCAAATCATAACTATTTAGCTTTAGGCATGTATTTTGGAGAAACTAGAACTGAGCCTACTGGTAGACCTGGGTCCAGCCCAAAGGGTAGACGGATAGATGGACTAGTAGATGTTAGTTGTATTGTGTATGTGGTTAAAAATCACTTATGTTATTATTTTAAAAATTGTGATAAAATATATCTAACTTAAAATTTATAATTTAATCATTTTTGGATACTATGCCATTAAGTGTATTTACATTGTTATACTACCATCATCACTATCTACCACTGAGATTTCATTCATATTTCTAAACTGAATCCCCATACTCTCTAAAGAATAACTCTCCATTCCCTTCTACCATCATCTTTAACACTGGGCAATCAATTTCATGTATATATAAATTGGACCACTCTAGGTGTCTGATTAAAAAGTACTGTGTTTGTACTTCTATACTGCCTTACTTATTTCAGCTTAATATTTTCATGATGTGTTATACTTCTAAGATGCTTTTAGAAATTGCTTTAGAAGCAGCAGAATGAGTAGTTGTACATTGGCTAGTAGGCTTCCGGTCCTGGGCTTGAGTTTAAGAAGTGGGTATCTGAATGGCCATTTTTCTTCCAAGGAGATTGGTAAAGGCATTGCTAGTGTTCCTAGGACACCAAAGGAAAAACCCGATTACCATTCTGTTTGCCTATTGCCTTCCTTTTGTCAGGAACCATTAAAATCCAAAGTAGCAAACTCTTCCCACTGAAAATCTTGACAAGTTTAGCAGAGAGACTGGACACCATTGGTGGCTAGGAAAGAATCTTCTCACACTTAGGAACTAGGCAACAGTGTACAATATTTGGCATAATTTGCATTTTGCAATGGCCTTCTGCTTTCTCTGACTCCTGCCCCACTACATGATAGGTTGTTTTTCTGGTAGGTCTAGGAGGCATGTGTGATACTTACGTGGCATGTTGGCAGAGCTGGACAGTGACTGCTAGTCTCTTGGATGGCTGCCTGTGCTCTTCCTGGAAGCCTTGCCATATTTGATATGACAGAGTCCAGTTTCCAGAGGAGTCTTTGGGATTTAGATGAAGTTTTGGCTGTCTTTTTGCATCCCCAGATAAACCTGAGAAGGCAGTGATTGTAAGTAATACTTGATGAATCATGCCCACTGGAGGGGTACGTCCTGGCAGCCCAGCATTCTGAATGGGTGGAACACATGGTGTCAGTTGGGCGCTAGCCATGCTTGCTGATGGAGAATTCATTTACTTGTTTTGGCCTTGGGGTTAGTCAAGGATAAAAGCCTAGAAATAAAGCAGTACCCTAAAAGTTGCACCCACATCTGAATGCTTTTCTTTCTCTTCCTACAGGGGACTCATCTCGATTCAGTTGATTCAATTTATTTTAGTAACTGGCTAAGATGATGTTTTCAAAAACAGTATTCAGTTGAAATATAGTACATATAAAATACAAATGATATACAATGTATTAATTATTGTTATCCTTTTATTATTTTGTTATAAAATTTATACTTATTCATAAAATAAAAAACCCTAAAACAATACAAACCATAAAGAATAGCTTGTCTTAACCATCCAGCAGAAAAGTATAAAAGTATAAAAATGAAGTATACATCGTGAGCCCATAATATTAAGCTGAGCTGTAAATGGATATGGTCGACAATTTCTTTGAATAACTCCCTATGGTTGCAGAATGCTGGACTGTGTTGGATTGTGGTGTCGAGTTCAAGCACCTAAGGTAGTTGAATGTCAATGAAGTGCCC
>PVKA01049724.1:0-13095 GCA_004027165.1 Ctenomys sociabilis | reverse complement strand
TTGGAAACCAAGATAGCCACTGGGGATTGGGGATTATTTGTTAATTGTGACTGCTTCAATTGGGTCCTTTAGGAATGTGTTGAGGGCTTGTTGGTGTATAGCTATGGAAGGTTTTTTAAATGTGTGTGTCCAGAGTAATGATGTCAACTTATGATTTGGCCACATCTGAAGGGAGTATCTCATTAGAGTGGCAAAACTAGTAGCATATAGCAAGACTCAGTAAGAAGTAAAGGAATATATACAGGTATGGAGACTATCTTCTCCTAAAAGTGGATGGGGTAGTGAGGGATTAACAAGAAAATATGAGTGAAAATTTTATGATCTAAATATCAATATAAAAGTGGAGTTTTTAAAAATTGATTTTAATGAGAAAGACATAGCAGTGAGACAGTTTCTAAACAGTTTAGTAGGACAGTTACAATAATTAGTACATTGCATGTTGTTTTCATAGTAATTATTCAGAGTACAAGATGAAGACATGATATCTTGTCTAAACACTATTAGTAAAAATTTTTCTTCTCATTGAACTAAGAGAAAACAGTTGTATATAAATGGTTCTTCATGTATATCCTGCTTTTTTGTTTACTATCTATAAAAATGGAGTCTTTGCTGGTGTTTCTGTTAGTCCTTTCATTCCAACAGCAAGATAGAGGAGAAGAACACAGGTTCAGAATATTCAATAAGAACAATGACTAGTCCTTGAGTCAGCCAGGGAGGAAATCTATTTTCTGGCCACATTATTGTAAAGAAAAGAAAAGACATAGAGAATTTCACTAAACAAAATAATAGAAATTCAGCAATGGTTATTGCATTACATAATGCTATCTTCAAATTAGCTGTTCAGATTACCAGTTATAAACATGCAAAATTGGTTTAAAAAAGGTATAAGAAATTAAAAAGAAAGAAAATAATTATGTATTACCCGCTTCTTTCTATAGAACAGCAGAAATCAGCAGTTCAATTATTCAAGCTATCCTGCATATACACATAAATGTACCTTTTTCCTTTCTTTGTTTCAAAATCTTTTTGTGTACATGCACAAAGAAAGAGAAATATGAACTGTATAGTGCCTCTTATTACAATGACATTAATTCACACCAGAGTTTCTCTCTCATGAATTCATCTACCCCTGATTTTTCCTCCCAAGTCCCAATTTCAAATACTACTACACTTAGGGCTTCAACTGAATTTCAGACATAAAAATTCAGTTCATAACAGTTTCTGAAGTAGCTCTAGGACCATTAATCTATTTCTTATCACACTGTCAATTTCATATTGATTGTAGTATTCTGTATCATTTCTAATAAGACTTTACTTGTATATTTAACATTCTATATTTTAGATCATAGAGTAGCTAGCAAACCTTCCCTGGCATGAGGGAGATTTAGTTTAACATAAAAGGAAGATGAAAATGTGGTTAGTTTAGGAGATGTAGGAAGGAAGTTCCATTGATGCAGATAGCAAAATGGTGTACATAAAAGGCCAAAAGAATGCAATGCATTTACATTTTCTGGGAACATTATAACTACCAGCCCTGTTTAGCAAACTGCAATCTGAGTGCAATTGCTATATGCTACCACTGATCTGATCTATGGCTATGCCAGTGGATAACTGCTATTTTAGGCAGCGAATAATTGATTGGGAAAACTGAAAGTTTGTTTATGTTTGGGACCACTATTTCCTCCTTTGTTTTACAACATTTCTAACTTTGAACTTCCACATTTGAAGAAACTATTCTGCATTTTATCATTTTCTCAGCATTGCAGGTAAGTTTGAGGTTAGTATGTGGGAGGAGCACAGTTATTGTGTGTGACAACTGACTGTCAACTTGAGTAAGAAACACTCAACTGCATTGGATCAGCATAGTTCTTGGTGTGGCTGAAGGAATTTACTGAAGACAGAAGACTTACCCTGGGTATAAATGGCACCAAACACTTGTGGCTGAATGGAATAAAAGGGAAAATTAGAAGGAAATTTCAATTTTATTTCTTTGAGGAGCTCTAGTCTCCAATATCCCCTTGGATGGTGTCTCCTGGCTTCTAGCACAGGCTCTTAGGCCTTCCAGAACAGACCCTGCAGCTTCCTGGTGCAGATATTTCAGCCTTCTGGCACAATACTTTTTGCTTCCTGATATGGGCTCACACAGCCATGACAATGAGCTCCAGTCCCTTGACTGGATCCTTTGGATCTCCAGCATAGAACTAGCTCTTCTTTTCTACTGTCTGTGGTCTCTGTAAGCTGATCATGTAAATTCTTATATATCCATATATCATACATTAAATCTGTTTATGCCAGTAAGCACTGGCTGATACTGTAGTAGAAAATGATGCCTCTTCCATCCAGTATACTTCAGTTTCTGTTAGTTGCCCAGGTAACTTCCAGTGTATTTCAGTCCCTGTTACTTCTGTTTCTTATAAATAACTGGTCACTATGATACATGGATGACCAATATGATACATATTGTGAGAACAAAAGACAGGCAAGTACTCTACTTCTGTACTTTCTGCTTATAATGCACCATTGTTCAGGGTCTGATATTGTGGGAATGATTCCTTTTAGAATCCATCAATGTTAAATAAATCATCCTATAAATCGTTGGTGATGTTTCAGTATTTCTGTTTGCTGCTGCAGTACAATGACTAACAAATGTAATCTTCAGTTGATACCACACTCTAAACCGCTCTCCAATTTTCACTAACTCCATTTACCATGTTTTTCTCTAATGATCTCTTCCTCGTTTAAGTACCTGAAAATCCCTCTGGATCTTTCCTAAGGAAAGACCTAGTTTTCCTCATTAGTCTCTGTGGAAACAGAAGAAACATGTTATTTTTCCTGATGGTTCTGCCTGTTTTCTTTCCCTGAGGCCTTAGCTACCAAGACTTCTACTAATTTTCATGGCTATGTTAAGTTATTTATATGACATACTGACAAATCTATTAGCTTTGCTGATTACAATCATCCGCTGAATGAGTATTAAGAATATTATTTTTGTCAAAAGCTACCCAGGGTCCACGTGCAAAATTGAACTTTTGTGGGCATACATTTGCATGTGCATTTATATTCATACTACACTAGTTACTACTGTCCTGTCAAATGCCTGAAGATATGCCCATGTTTTTATATGAAGCTTATGTACATTTTTAAGATTTTAATTTAAAAAGTCAAAAACAAAAATTAATAACAATAACAAAGACAAAAACAAAGCAGCAAGTGGTACAGAATTTCAAAACATGCACAGGAAATAAATAATGGTTGTTATATTGCATATTGTTATCATCAAACTTATTGCTCAGACTACTAGATATATGAATGTAAGATTGATCAAACAATTAAAACATTACCTATTTCTTTCTATAAACCTTGAAACTTTTGCTTTTTATCATTTCTTTTTTTATTTTTATTTTTTCAAGAGAGTACAAATCAGAAATTTTTATTTTTATATTTTTTTTGGCAGAACCAGGGATTGAACTCAGTCCCTGGCGCTTGCCAGGGAAGCACTTATTTCACTGAGCCATCTCCATTAGAATTGAAACAGAAATGTTACAAATGACACAGAATTTCACTTAACAAAGTAATATAGAGCCCAGCCCCAGAGACTGGCCAGAGATAGCACAGCCAACTCCAGCAGCCTCCTCGATCCTGCCCACATCCACCCAGCCCCAGAGACAGGCCTGACACAGTGCAGCCAACTCTGCCATCTTCCTAGATCCTGCCCATGCTGCCCAGCCAGAGAGACCGGCCTGAGACAGCAGCTGACTCCAGCAGACTCCTTGATCCTGTCCATGTGGCCCAGCCCCAGAGATAAGCCTGAGACAGGAGCTGACTCCAGCGGCCTCCTGGATCCCACCCCAAGCTCACCCAGTGAGTGAGAATTGGCAGGACACACCAGGCTTCCCAGATCAGTGAGCATGTGGTGAGTCTGAGGGAGAGCCACTGGCTTCTAGCCATGCGTGCTACACGGATCCCCACCCTCAAGCCCTCCAAACCAGTGACCAGCCTGAAACCTCAGGACCCACTCACCAGCACCTTCCCGGATCCCCTGATCTAAAGCCCACTGAGCGAGTGGGAATTTCACTGACTCCCTGGGCATCAAAGTTCAGTGAGGGTAGAACTCCAGGCCCACCCTGCCAGGGAGAAATTTCCCAGTGATTGCCGGTCACACCCCATGGTCCTAGAACCAGTGCAGGTAGGCATGGAGTGAGAACTCCAAGCCTGCCACGCCGGAGGGACATTTCTCAGCGATTCCCGGTTCCACCCCATGGCCCGAAACCCAGCACAGCCTGGCCTGTGAGTGAGGGCTCCAGACCCGCTGTGCCAGAGGGACCTTTCCCAGCCTTCTCTGGTTACAGCCTGTAGACCCGGACCCAGCAAAAGCTGGCCAGTACAGCCTACTCAGTGAATAAGATCATCCACTATCCTTTTGTGAGCCCAGAAGACCCACCAAAGGCCAGGCCCGCCCAACTGGGGAACGACCTGCCTGACACAGGAGGGATGACTGGCAATTTTCCGGATCCTCACCCCAAAGCCAGCAAAGACAGTAGGAACTTTCATTACTTGCTCTGCATCCCAGTTAGGATCGTGCTCGCCTGAACAGGGAACCAACAGAAGGGAACCACAGGAGGTGTAGCGAAAAGGAACTCAACACAAAAGCGAGATCCAGGATAGGCGTACCAGGATAATCCCAAACTTAGTAGTCTGGCACCCAAGTCTCATAACAAACGAAGGTTATAGCTGTACCAGAACTCTACACCAAAGGTCAAAGGTCAGCGCTATACAAATTGACAAAGACAAGGGGAAAAATGCAATCCCAGACCTCAAGTCCACCAGTAAGTGCAGAGGACACTAGCTCAGCTGCAATGAATGAAATAAAAGATACAGCAGCAGAGGAACAACAGCCGAAAGGTATAGAAGAAATAAAATGGGATGTAATTCACGAAATGAAAAAATAAATAACTGAATACATAGTACCTGAAATAAAGAATGAATTCCAGAAACATTGGGTGGAAAAACAATTTTCACCCAGAACACGTGCAGAGAGCCCTATTCCCGCTGAAACGTATTAATGAACAGCATCTGAAGCAAGGGCACAACAACAGAAAGATCATGAGGAATTCAAAGCAGAAATAAGTCCTGAAATCAAAAAAGAATTCTTTGAAAAAAAGAATTCATTGAAATCATAGAATCTGAAATACAGAAACAAGTCTGGAAATATAGAGAGGGAACCCAACTTGGAAAAAACACTGCAGGAAAAGAATTAATAACTACCTCTAAAGAAGACATCGCTAAAAACATTTAGGAGATCAGAAATATGATGGATTCCTTGAATGAGCAATACAGAAAGGAAAGAGAACACATGAAGCACAGTCAAAGAGATATAGAAGAAATAATATCAATCACGAGCCTACAGAACTGTTTGAGTGAAAGCAAAGACAGTTTCAGATCTTGAAGATGCCGGACAGCTAGTGAAAAGGTGAGAAAGGATCTCTTAACAACAATGAGAATGCAGGAAAATCTAATCCTGCAAAATGACGCCAGGATTAACAATGTGAGAATAATTGGCATCAGTGAGAATGAAGGAGTCAATACAAATGACATAAAAGAATTTGGGGAGAAATAATCACAGAAAACTTCTGGAATATGAGGAAACAATCCAACATTCAGGTTACCGAAGCATACAGAACACCAAATAACTTCAACACAAATAGAAAGATACTGAGACATATAATAGTTAAGATCCCAGAAATCTAACACAAAAATAATATACTGAAAGCTGCTGGAGAGAAGAAGGAGCTCACATTCAAAGGAAAACCCATCAGAATTACAGCCGACTTCTCCACACAAACAATGAAGGCAAGGAGAGCATGGAGCAGAGTTCTTCAAGTCCTACATGAAAACAAATTCCAGCCCAGACTATTATACCCTGCAAAACTCTCTTTCAAGTTTGATGGAGAAGTGAAATACTTCCACGACAAAGAACAACTAAAGAATTTCATGATGACAAAGCCATCCCTTCAAAGGCTGCTGAAAGATGTTCTAGAGAGTGACCACAATGACCAGAACTCCATGATGAAATGGAAAGAAGCCACTAAAGAGAACAGACAAACACAGGAAACGAAGGAGTAAACAACACCAGGTAAATATCATGACAAACATAAGTCGGCACATTTCAATTATAACCATCCATGTAAATGGACTCAATTCTCCAATTAAGAGAAACAGACTGGCACAGTGGATTAGGAAACAAAATCCAACAATATGCTGTATAAAAGAAACACACTTAACTCCAAAGGACATTCATAGGCTCAGAGTCAACGGATGGAAAACAATACTATATGCCGTCGTACCTCAGAAAAAACAGGAGTAGGAATTTTGTTCTCAGCCAGTCTCAAATTCAAACCAAGAAGGATCAAACGAGACAAAGAAGGCCACTATATATTGGTCAGGGCAAATATTTAGGAGCAAGAAGTAACACTCATAAATATCTATGCACCAAATGCAGGAGCACCTAATTATGTAAGACAAATCTTAAGGGACATGAAAAGCTTAATGTCTAAGAACATAATCTTAACAGGAGACCTTAACACACACTTGTCTCAAAAAGATAGATCAACCAGACAAAAAATTAAAAAGGAAGTAGCAGAAATGAGCCAGATCATGGAACAAATGGACCTGGTGAACATATACAGAGTTTTCCACCCAAACACAGCTGAATACACATTTTTTTTCAGCTGCACATGGGTCATTTTCTAAAATAGACGACATACTAGTTCACTAGTCATGCCTAAGTATATGCAAGAAAATAGAAGTTATCCCATGCATATTATCTGACCACAGTGCAAAGAAACTGGAAATAAATGACAAAAGAAACCAGAAAAACCAACTGAATGCATGGAAACTAAGTAACACTTTACTTAGCAATCAATAGGTCACAAAGAAATTGAACAAGAAATTCAACGATATCTACAATTCAATGAAAATTCAAGTACAACTTAACGAAATTTGTGGGATGGGATGAAAGCAGTTCTTAGAGGGAAAATCATAGCTATGAACTCACACATTAGGAAAACAGGATGGGAACAAATTAGTACCTTAATGTTGCACCTCCAACAACTAGAAAAACAAGAGCAAATGAAACACAGAGCGCAAAGACGGGAAGAAATCATAAAGATTAGAGCAGAAATTAATTCAATTGAGATGAAGAAAACAGTTCAAAGAATCCACAAATCAAAAAGTTGGTTCTTTGGAAAACTAAACAAAGTTGATAAGTCTCTATCCAACCTCATCAAAAAGAGGCAAGAGAAAATTCAAGTATGTTCAATAAAGAATTAAAAGGGTGAAATCACCACAGAACCAGCTGAAAGTCAGCAGATTATCAATAGTTACTTCAAGAATCTTTATGCTCACAGAATAGAAGACACAGAAGAAATGGACAGATTCCTCGAAAGGTACAAATTACCAAAACTGAATCAAGAAGATGTAACAACTCTCAGTAAGCCAATAAAGGCCAAGAAAATACGAAACATAATAAAAAGACTACCAACAAAGAAAAGTCCAGGTCTTGATGGATTCACAGCTGAATCCTACAAGAAATTCGCAGAAGATATAATCCCCACACTCCACAAACTCTTCACGGAAATTGAAAAGGGAACAGTCCTCCCAAAAACATTTCTGGAGTCAAGCATAATAGTGATTCCAAAACCAGGGAAAGACACAACCAAAAAGGAGAACTACAGGCCAATCTCCCTCATGAACATAGATGCAAAAATACTCAACAAAATCCTGGCAAATAGAATACAGCAAATCATAAAGAAGATCATACACCATGACCAGGTAGGATTCATCCCAGGGATGCAAGGATGGTTCAATATTCGAAAATCTATAAATGTAATACACTATATTAATAGACTGAAATCTAAAATCCACATGATCATCTCAATTGATGCAGAGAAAGCTTTTGACCAAGTCCAACACTCATTCATGTTCAAGGTCCTACAGAAAATTGGAATAGATGGACTCTATCTTAACTTTATAAAAGCCATCTATGACAACCCCAAAATAGTATAATCCTAATTGGGGAAAAACTGAAATATTTTACTCTTATATTAGGTACAAGACAAGGATGTCCTCTATCACCCCTCCTATTCAATATAGTGCTGGAATCCTTAGCAACAGCCATTAGAAAAGAGGGAGAAATAAAGGGAATAAGAATAGGGAAAGAAGAAGTTAAATTATCAGTATTTGCAGATGACATGATACTTTACATGGAAGATCCCAAAAATTCCACCAAGAAGCTACTAGAACTGATAAACAAATTCAGTAGCATAGCAGGATACAAAATCAACACTCAAAAGTCAATAGCATTCCTATACACAGGTAACAAGCACACTGAAAGGGAAAGAGTAGAAACAGTACCTTTTACAATAGCACCGCAGAAAAGGAAATACCTTGGGATTCACTTAACCAAGAAGTCAAAGTTCTTTTTACGGCTAATTACAACACGCTAAGAAAAAGGATTATAGAGGATTTCAGAAAATGGAAAGATTTTCCATGCTCCTGGATAGGAAGAACCAACATCGTGAAGATGGCCATACTCCAAAAATTGCTGTACAGATTTAATGCAAACCCTATCACACTGACACCAATATACCTCCCAGACATAGAGAAGTCATTCCTAAAATTTAACTGGAACCACAAACGACCTAGAATAGCAAAGGTAATCTTGTCCAATAAAGACAAGGCAGGAGGCATCACAATTTCTGACTTGAAATTATACTACAAAGCCACTGAGATAAAATCAACATGGTATTGGCAACAAAATAGACCTGAGAATCAGTGGAATAGATTAGAAGGTGCAGAAGCATCTTTGAACACAATCAGCCATCTGATCTTCGACAAGGGGTCCAATCATACTTACTGGAAGAAGGATAGCCTCTAATCTCCTGGAAGAGAAAGTAGGAGGAACTCTTGAAGACATAGGGTTAGGTAAAGAGTTCATGAACAAACATATATTTGCATGGGAAGCTGTTGAAAGACTCAACAACTGGGATCAACACTTCTTAACAAGCTTCTGCATGTCAAAAGAAATTGTCAAGAGAGTGAAAAGACAACCCACAAATTTTGAAAAAATCCTAACTAATCAGCAATCAGGCAGAGTTCTGCTGTCCAGAATATATAAAGAACAGAGATGTAATAGGGCCCCAAAATTTAAATACCCAATTCAGAAATGGGCATCTGAGATGAGTACATACTTCTCAGAGGACGAAATTAAAGAAGCGAATAAACATATGAAAAAGTGCTCCACATCGCTAGTCATCCATGAAATGCAAATAAAAACAACACCGAGATAACATCTCACTCCACAAAGAATGGCTGCCATGAGGAAATAAACAAACAACAAATGTTGAAGAGGTTGTGGGGAAAAGGGAACACTTCTCCACCGCTGGTAGGAATCTAGACTGGTACAACCATTGTGGAGATCAGTGTGAAGACTCCTCAAAGGATTAGGAGTAGAAATCCCATTCAAGCCGGCTATCCCTCTACTGGGAATTTTTGCAGAGGAACTGAAAACATTGCATCATAGTGATATATGTGTACCTATGTTTATAGCAGCACAATGTGTGATAGCAAAATCTTGGAAACAACCAAGATGTCCATCACATGAGGAATGGTTGAAAAAGATGTGGCATTTCTATATAATGGAGCATTTCTCAGCTATTAAGAATGATAAATTTGAAGCATTTATACTGAAGTGGATGCCACTTGAACTTATACTCATAAGTGAAATAAACCAGACACACAGGTGTAAATATCATATAGTCTCCCTAATATAAGAAGCAAAAAGCAGAAATACAAAAGGAAACGTACAACAACAACTAAAATCAATTGAGTCCGATAAGGTAAAGTGAATGGCATATGCTCCAGGATACTAATCAACTTTTCTTCTGGATGGTTAACAACCTAAGTTCACAGAACAAAGTTGGTGAAATAGAAGAGCCACAAGGCCAGCCAACATTTTGGCCCTAGCCTTTCAAGGTCAGTGAAGACTCAGGACATAGGAGAACCTGTACTGCAACATCATGAAACTCAGTTCAGTTCCAAATTTTCTGAACAAGGAGATTATGGAGCCACAGAGGAACGAGATTGAAGTTCTATAGTGTGCCTGGGGAGAGTCACATGGAGAGAAAACTTTCTCTCAAGCTCTCACAGAGAGCAAACTGGTCAAGTATTGGCCGTGACTCATCCCCATCGATGACACAGACAAAGGATCTACAGAATAATGTACAGGACTACAAGATAAACCCTGAGCGGACTTCACTGACCTCATAAGAAACATAAAGTAAATGTGTTGTTATGTAATTTTTTGCTTTATCTAGGTCTTAACCATCCAACAGAAAAGTATTAAAATGAATTATACATTGCGGGGCCATAATATTAAGCTGAGCTGTAAATGGCTATGGTCGACAACATCTTCGGATAACTCACTATTTTTGTGGAATGCTGGACTGTGTTGGATTGCGTTGTTGAGTTCAAGCACCTAAGTTCTTTAAATCACAATGGAGTGCACATCTCTGACAAGTGTAGACAAAGGAAAGCCTATAGAAAAGAAGAATCATGATGTGTGTGTATAGACAGTACAGTGGGGATGGATAACGCTGTGCTGCTACATAATCCTATGAGGGGCAAGATTTGCACTACTGGTGGTTGGACAGGATATTATGTTAGCTTCGAGTTCTACGGACAACCACTAGGAAAATAACAAGTTAGAAAGTATTAATTATTGAATGTTTGATGTAATTCAGGTATAAAAATATAAGATACGCAAACAGCTACACTGTCTTTCTTTACTGATCAGTCATATGCTATAATAATGTTTGTAAGTATAATATCATGTATGCACCTTCTATGATACCAAAGCATTATGAAAACAGTTTGCAATGTATTAATTTATGAAATCCATCTTGTGAAGGTATGTTAAAACTGTCTCATTGATATTTGTACTTCAATAAAACAAAAATTGAAAAAAAAAAGAAATGGGGGAATTGTACTCTGTAATTTGTAATTATCATCATACAATCTATTTGTGTGTTGTGATGAGAGAAAAACTTATGCACATTCAAGTTTTATTTTGTAGTGTTCATGATTGAACCTGTGGCCTTGTTCATGGTATTCATGCACGATACACCTGAGCATCATCTTCAGTCCTAAATTTAATTTAATGTTTTCTTTTGAGACAGGGTCTTGATATGGAGTTGATACTGGTCTTGAACTCATCATGCAGTCCAGTGTAGCCTCAGCCTCATGGTGATCTTCCTGCCTTAGCCCCTGGAGTCCTGGGATTGTAGGCATGTGCATCACATTCAATGTCAGCCTTAAATTTTAAATGATTTGAATATTCAGTGATTTTTGTATTGTGGTGGCACCAGATCACTATGGCTAGAATTCTAGTGAGAAAAGACTGCCTGGGAAACTTTGTAAAGTATTTGGAGAAGCAAGAGAAAGAAAATGGTTTTGATTACTTAGAGTACAAAGTTCCAAATTAGAGAGGTCAGTTCCCAGTTTCTGATATGCTTTCTGGTGCATTTTCTAGTTTCAATTTACTATCAAATTGGGGCTTGGTGTTTTCAGAAGGTATTTAAAGTGCCAAAGCCATTGCAGTCTAATAGAGCCCCAGTTAGAAATTTTTTAAATAGTTGCATTAAAAAAATCAATCAACCATTAAATAATTTATTATCCTGTTAATTATTAATGAGAAAACATCTGTTTTATCACTTTATTCTTTTATGTGTTTGGTACAGGGTCTACAGGGTCACACTACACAGATCAGATGCATAGTGATCCTCCTGTTTTTAGCCTCCCAAGATCTGGGATTATAGCTGTGCACCACCACTCCCAGTCTCAATTGCCATCTTTCAACAACTGCATTGTGCATTTCTGCTTGTCTATGGAAAGAGTAATTAATGCTTAATTTGTTTTTATTCCTTTTTTCAATTGTTTGTACTTTTTTTATTCTTAATTTCTTTTTTTCTTTTTTCCAGTTTTACATGCATTTATCTGGTAAAATCAATAAATGGTTGGTAGACAACGCATTACAACAAGTGTCTGTGTTACAACAAAAACTGTGAAATTCATATTACTCTGTTAAGTGAAATTATAATTCTGTATCATTTGTAAATTTTTGTTCTAATTCTCATTTTTACTGTCTTTAAAAAATAAAATATTAAAAATAAATGATTTAAAAATAGATTAAAAAATCTTGGAAATAAAGTAAATGTGCATCAACTGAGGAACAGATAAAAGCAATCTGGTATTTTTTATACAATGGAATATTATTCACCTATAAAGAAAGATAAACTGGATTATTTTATAGGTAAATGGATGCAACTAAAGTGGGTACTTGACACCGACCAGAGACAGCGGGGCCGCCTCCGCCATCCTGCTCCATCCCGCCCACGCCCGCCCAGCCAGAGACCAGCCTGAGACAGTGGATGACTCCAGTGGCCTCCTGGTTCCCGTGCCAAGCTCGCCCAGCGAGAGCGAATTTACAGGACTCACCAGGCTTCCCAGATCAGTGAGAGTGTGGTGAGTCTGAGGGAGAGCGTTTGGCTTCTTCCCATGCGCGCTACGCAGATCCTTGTCCCCAACCCCTCCAAGCCAGTGACTGGCCTGAAACCTCAGGACCCACTCACCAACACCTCCATGGATCCCCTGACCTAAAGCCCACTGATTGAGTGGGAATTTCCCTGATTCTCTGGGCATCAAAGGTCAGTGAGTGTAGAACCTCAGGCCCGTCGTGCCTGAGATACATTTCCCAGGGATTAAGCTGCCCGACACGTCCCGTGGCCCGGTGACAGCTCCAGGCACACTGTGCCAGAGAAACATTTCCAGGTGATTACTGGTCCCACCCCACAGCCCCAGATCCAGTGCAGGTCGGCCTGGAGTGAGAAGTCCAAGCCTGCCACACCGGAGGGACATTTCTCAGCAATCCACGGTCCCACACGACGGACCGAAACCCAGCACAGCCTGGCCTGTGAGTGAGGGCTCCAGGCCCACTGCACCAGAGGGACCTTTCCCAGCCTTCTCGGGTTACAGCCTGTA
>PVKA01049723.1:0-13097 GCA_004027165.1 Ctenomys sociabilis | reverse complement strand
TGCAATGTATTAATTCATCGAATGTGTATGGTTAAGGTGTCTTGAAACTGTCTGATTGACATTTGTATTTTAATAAAATAAAAATAAATGAAAAAAATAAATAAAAAAAGAAAAAATCATGATGTGTGTGTATAGACAGTACAGTTGGGGTAGATAACGCTGTGCTTCTACATAATTCTATGAGAGGCAAGATCTGCACTAATGGTGGTTGGACAGGAAACCCAGTTCTTAACAGGTTCTATTTAAATTCTTTCAGGTTCTGAATCTCTGAATATGTAAAACACTTAAAGACACATTAATTATACATTTATCTTGAAAAACTAGTGGAAGGATTTAAGGAGAAAAATATTCAAAATTTGGAATGAAAGGAGATGAAAGCCAAGAAATCTGGATTCAAGATCTGCGCTTGTCAGTAATTATCACTGTGACCGTAAGCATGTCACTCATACTTTCAAGCTGTCATTTTCCCAATTAACTAAGCCCATGGAAAGCTGTAACATATAATTTTCCTATACATCTACAAGTTAATACGTCGCATACTCAAAATGCTTTTCTACTTATGCACAAACACACACGTTTCCTTTTGTTATCTTAGCTCTGTGTCAATTTTTAGTTCTGTCAACTCATCCCACTTTAAATAATAATCCACATATTGTGCTTACTTGGTTAATTATTTATATATCACACTCAGAGGGTACATTATGATGAATCTATTATGGATGCACAATGGACAACTTGAATATATTACGGATCCTGTCCCTGACATTCATGATTTCTGAGACATATCTCTATTACTCTAGCAGGGTATCCAGTAATAGTCAAACATATCAAGATAAGAAAAAGCAAGTACTAATATGAAAATGAAAGTGATAAGTTATCCAACAGTTTAACGTGGACATTAGTATCATCATGACATGTACGCATGAATACTCTCTTATTCTTAATGTCTAGATAATAGGAAAGTAACCAAAGAGGAATATGGGAAAGGACTGAGAATCACTTGCATTCTGGAAAGACTAAAGTACATTAGGGAGGTGTAGCTTGGATTGAACAGTTTTGGAGAACATCAATGAGTACCTGTTACAAATTAGAGGGATTTTCAGATTTGAAAGGTGAAACTGACCAGAAAGTGGACATTTTGTGAACTCAATTATTTTCATAGAAAGAGTTTTATTCAATGTGTGGTAAATTTTCTGTTTATTAATGAAGAAAAAGTAAAACAAAATTTCATAACAAAATAATAGGAAAATTGTTATAGTTAGTACATTGCATACTGTTATCTTTAAAGTAGCTACTCAGAGTACAAGATACGAACAAAAGAATCTCCATATAACACCACAAACCTTTCTTTTCAGTGAGCTGAAAGACATTATTAGTGTAACTAACTTGCATTGCTTTTCCTTTTCCTTTCCTTCGTCTTTCCCCATCTCTTATTTTGATTTTTTTTTTCCATTTCACAATATCTTTTGTACATTTTGAACCTTATTTACTCTTTCAATTTCTCACACCAGGGAGACAGTATGATGTTTACACATATGAGTCTGATAAAACTTTCTAACCATTTGAACAGTCTAATAATAGATTGGCTCGCCTTGTGGGATAGACTGTTTCCCAGGAAGGAAATTGTCAAGAGGAGGTCAGCTTATTAGATAAACTCAAATGATTTGCCAGGAAGATAATTAAGTAAACAAAATAGGTCAGCTGGGTCAAGTGATCAGTGTACTGTCCCCTGAAAGTTTGCCAGATAGTCTGATTTTTCTAAAGAAATAAGAAATCATGATCTTTTTGTTTATCTTCTAGACATACACATACTGGCTTGAGGGGTTTTCAGTGTATTGGTGAACTTAGCAAGGTGTATCTGGTTGAGTACAGATTTTTCCATATAGTTTATTTTCTGGACTGTTGATATCTAGTTGCCTTGATAACTGTGGGCCAATGGATGGAATATTCAATCAGGTCACTGAACTTTGGTAGCAGTATTAATTGGAATCAATTTATGGGATAATATCATTGAATGAAGTTCTTCACATTTATGCATAACAGAATTTGCAGAGCTGCCTGTATCTCAGTAGTCAATATGACACCTTCCTTTGCTTAAGCATCCCTAGTGCAAATATCTGTCAGATGGATTTCTCTCTCCTTTTTGTTCTAGGATTCTAACGTCTGGTAAGTTTCCTTTCTTTCCTTTGGATAAGGAGAAAACTCTTTCTCCTCTTCAACTTTTTAAGTTCTGTTTCTACCTTTGTTCATTGAACCTGCTCCTAAGTAGGTCTAAACCTTTTAAGTACACAAACTACTGGTACAATGCTGAAAATTTTCTGCTTTTCTCAGAACTTGCCATTTTCAAACACAATGACCAATTGAATCACAGGAAATATTTCCGAAAATGAAAGGAAAATCTTCAGAATTTGTTGTAAAGGGTTATCTGAGCTCTTCTTTGGAGAGGCTGCATTATGAATCACTTGGATAGGGCATTGGGTTGGATCACAGGCTTTGGTGGTCACTCAGGTCACTGATCTTCCCTATGCCCCAGTTTCCTTAGCTTTATTGAAAGAATATATAATTTACCATGCAGGATTGTTTTAGGAATTGACATTTACAAGTATCAAGCACAGCCTGATTTGAATCAGTTCAAATTTAACAGTACATTGTCTAATTTTGAAAGACTTGCCCAAAAGTCAGTATAATTACTGAGCATATTAGTTGGAGCTCTCTGGAGAAGTAGAACCCTGTGTGTGTGTGTTGCGTGTGCGTGTGCACATGCGCGTGCGCACGTGCACACAGCATAGTTTGGAAGGCTTGGGGCAGACCTAATGCTAAGCTCTTACAGAATCCTCTTCCTTAAGAGAGAACTGACTTTTTCTCTTAAGCTACCCCCATTGTGGAGGGTGATCTGCTTTATTTATTTCAGACTAATTATGAATGTTAAAAGAATTAATCACATCCAAAAATGTTTTCAGAGAAAATTCTAGAATAATGATTGACCAAAAATCTGGATACTATGAGCCAGCTGAAGGAATTGGTATAATGAATCATCATGTTAGTACCAATTTAATTGTAATTTTGAATATCCTAGTAGATGAGGGAAAGACACAGTTCATATTGTGTAGTCTTTGTGAAGAATGACAATTTCTTCTTTTCCATTTATTTGATTTTAATATGTAGTATAATTTCTCATTAAAAATCTTGTGTTAGAAGTGGATAGTTCTGCAGCCTAAGCACCTACCTGGCAAGTGCAAGATCCCAAGTCCAATTCCTGGTATTGCACGTTGTGCTTGCCCCAGAACCCGGGACATGCTGTGTGGGCCCCACCAATCAGCATTGGCGTATGCCTGTAATCGCAGCATGGGGAGGCTGCGGCAGGAGGATAGCTGTAAGTCTGAACTGCATAATAATGATACTCTTACAAAAAACAACAAAAAACATAAACAACCTTGTCTTGTGGACTTTGACTTCTATTACTGGTGGGGAGTTTAAGAATTACTCTTTCTGTATTTTAGGGAAGGGTCTACAGGATGTTCAGGTTCTCACTACTAGATTGGCCTCTTAGTGATCTGCCTGTCTATAGCCTCCCAAGAGCTGGGACTACAGGCATGTGCCACCATGCCCAGTCTCAATTGCCATCTCAGTGTGCCCCGGGGGCACACTATTTGGCCTGCCTTAATCTTTTAAATATATATATTCTTTTTTTATAAAACAATCCAACACAGATCGCCAATCCACAACAGAAGTGGGTTATCTACAGAAGTTGTTGACTTGAGCCATTCACAGCTCAGTGTAATAATATGAATTTACTTTATATACCGCCATTTTTATACTTTTCTGGTGGATGGTTAAGACTGAGTTAAAGCAAGACCTATATAACAAGAAATGTAACTTTTGTATCAGATAAGATCAGGTACCTTCAGGGTTTATCCTGTAACCTTGTACTGCACCTTGTAGATCCCTTGTCAGTGTCAGCCTTGTGGGTGAGTCACAGACATGCTTGACCAATTTGCTCTCTGTGGAAGCCTGAGACTCTCTCCTTGTGACTCTCCCTAGGCACACTATACATCATTGATCGCATTCCTCTGTGGCCCCATAATCTCCTAGATCAGAAAATTTGGGGCACAACTGAGTTACATGATGTTACAGTACAAATTCTCCTATGTCCTGAGTCTTCACTGATCTTGAAAGGCTAGGGCCACAATGTTGGCTGACCTTGCAGGCTTTCCTTTTCTTAAATTTTTGATCTGAAAACTTAGGTTGTTAACCCTCAGAAGAGAAGCTTATTATTACCCTGCAACATATGCAGTTCAGTTTACCCACACTATTTGTCTAAATATCAGACATCATAGGCATAACATGGAACATGTGTTTTCTATCACGTATTGAGATAGTAAACTCTAAGTCTATACAGAATATGAAGAGAAAAAAAATAAAAAAATAGGAATTAAAACTTACATATATTTACATAGATATTTAGAAATCTTTTCATATACAGCATTGCCTTACTCTTTTATAATGAATTAAGAAACAGTTTTTATATGGTTTCTTCTCCATAAATCAACGATGATCATTTTTTCCCAAGGCCACCTGGTGATTTATCTTGGGGTGCATTTCTAACTCTCATACCTTCTCATAAATTGAATAAAATTTATAAATACATAGCTCCTTCTTTTTGAGGACCTGACTAAACTTTTTAGATATGTTTGAGTTAGGAATCATGCCATCTTCTGAATCCAATCTGTCACCAAATCCTGTCATTTTTGACTCCAACATTCTTTAAAAATTGTGCATTGCACCTCTTCATGTTGCAAGTACCTCGGTTTAATCTCTCATTGTTTCCTTACATAAACCTTGGCCATGGCTTCCCAAGCCATCTCAGCTTCTGCTTGGTCACCTTCAGGGCTCCTCCACAGTCACCAAACAACATTTTCTCAGGACACCACCACATGGCTCCTTGCTGGTTGATTCTTTCTGGTTTCCCAGCATGAAAAATCCAGTTTCAGCTCTGCTCCTCCCCATGCACCATGATCTGTGAATACATCAAATTACATTGAGTATTTAGAACATGCTACTTCTCCATATGGTAGTTCTGAAGGAGCACACAGTTGCTTCCTCTGTTCAGAACCAGCAATCTTCCTAATCAGTTCAACACTCCTAGTCATTCCTTAGGAGTCAAACTTCAAGGCCATCTCCTCTCTGTATTCTGATGCCGAGAAGCAAGAGTCTCCTTTTTCCTACAGACAGATTTAAAATTTGAGCAATGTTTCATGGGATGACAGATTAGGATCCAAAATAGAAATTTCTTACCAGGGAGATAGCACCTGCTTGGCAAGCATAAACTCCTGTGTTTAAGCCCTGGTACTGGAAAAAAAAATCCAGCCAAGGTAAAAATTACAAATAGTTACCGTTATCCTTGAAAACTCCCTTAAATTGTCCAAAAATAAGTCTATACTCATGCTGATTTAGACACTGATATGGTTACTCATAGAGCAAGTTTCCCCTCAGATGTTAGAACAGTTTGTGGTTTCATTACTCAAGCATCAGTAAAGTAGTTGGCTTATATTAACTTATAATATGATTTCACATCCATATAAACTCATATATGTGTATAATACATATGCATGTGTATAATATATACATGTATGATAAATATACACAGTATCTTCACAACAAGGCAAGTCCTGAATGGTCCATACTGAGAAGTTTGTGCTTGTGGAGCTGGGGTGCATTAGGAGAACTTTGCCGATCTTTTGTTTAAATTGTTCCTTTCTCCTTACTCTCCTGTTCTCTCTTTCTCTCTGTTCCTGTCCACGAATGCAATCAAGTCTACATGACTGTTCTGTACCATGCACAACTTAATTCTACTCTATTAATTGAGACAAAACAACAACCACTTAAAAAAATGGCAGCACCTTTGCTTACTTTTTCCCTTGTCTATAATGTCTGGAATTCTTTCCCTATTCAATTCTCAAAATACTACATGTGTTATTATTATTATTTGGTACATCCTTGTTTTACCCTTTGAATACTCTCACCATGATGCTAATCTGTGTTTTCCCTAAGGAATGCCCAGGTCATCCTAGAGTGGACGCTTCATGGGTTTAGATGTGTATTTTTTTTAACGTATTTAGTACAAGGCCTACAGGATCTTGCTGTACAGATCAGACTCATGGTGATCCTCCTGTTTTTCAGCCTCCATGCCTAAACTCAGGCTCTGTCTCAGCACACCCCAGGGGCTGGGCCGGCATAGCACGCCTGGGATTAGCTCTGTATTTTTAATCTCTGCTTCACTTCTTCAAGTGTATTTGGACATTACCAGCCATTGACTCATGGACAAGATCTTGCAAGAGAAGGCAAAGGAGTTTTGAAATTCCCTTTGGCAGGACTCGTGGAGTGCTGAGGAAGAAGCCTAACCAGTCTGGCTGTTTGTAACCAGGTTCTGCAAAGGGATAAATCTATTCTATTTGGTAGGCTTGGGAAAAATAATATAGGACAGTTAGAATACAGCATAAATGCTAAATAATAAAGTGACAAGCACAATATGTCAGGGGACGCATAGAAATGCAACGATGTCTGTAAAACATTTACTGTATTTTGTCTCTAAAATGTACAACAACAACAACCCACCAAATGGCGGCATCTGTGCTTATTTCCTCCCTGGTCCTCGATATTTGGAATCCTTTCAATGTTCAATGCCCAAAAACGCAATAAATATTTTTACTTTGGTACATCCTTATTTTAACATTGGAGCTGATACCAGCCAGGACGGTGGGTTCCCCTCGTCACGTGACTGATGTGTTTACAAGCAAGAACTGATCCAATGAGCTCGGAGGAAGCCTGAGAGGACATACCGAGTCACCCTTGAGGGTTGAGCGAGGAAGGCCCAATAGGTGCGCTTTTCTCAGAGGACGCCCACTTCACAAGCGCTGCGTGGGGTGGTAGGTACTGCGAGCTCTGATCCCTTTGGGCAGCAGGTGGCGCCACTGTCCTCTGTCCTATCTGTGTCAGGAACAAGTCCAGAAATTGATGGAACTGTGTAGTTTGACACTGGAACGGGTAGATAGAGCAGAGATCAGGATGTTACTTATCAGAGCCTAGGACAGAGTGTGATCACGTGATATTGTTAAATTCGAGTTTAGGGACAGGAGGTATTACTCATCAATCAAATTTTTAATGAGTTCCCTCTCAAGTTTTTGAGAGCAATGTATTGAAAAGGCAGAGCAACGTATAGAAAACAAACTAATGTATATGAAGAAAATCATCCTAGATTACTTAACACGTATTCAGTGGTCCTTTGAAGGACGTGCTTGTTTGCTGGTGCTGCCCTGAACATTCCTTCTGTTCTGCAGTAGCTGGTCTGTTGAAGACACTGACAGTGAACTTACTGGTCCAATTCTGCTCTCTCTCATTTGCTTACAATTAAGTTCATCAGACATAAAGGATCTATAGCTCTTATCTTCAATATGATAAACATATTTAAGTCATATCTCTGATTTTCTTTCCCATGTATACTTTATTATTCTTTTTTTAACTTTCATTTTGAATTAATAGTACCAAGTAGAAGTTTACATGCTCTTACACTCTTCTTTAAGCACACTCTGAGCTGCCATGCCAGCCCGGCCCCCAGGGTGCCCTGAGATGGCAGTTGAGATTGAGTATGGTGGCAGCATGCGCCTGTAATCCCAGCACCTGGGAGAATGTAAACAGGAAGATCATTATGAGTCCGATCTGTGCAGTGGACCCTGCATACCCTGTCCTAAATACAAAAAAAAGTACCCTCTGAGTTAAGAAGGGGTCAGCATATGATTAATTATATAATTATACAAAATTCTGTTAGTTATAAATTGCTAGGTACCATGAATAAATAGATTTGCTCCTGCCCTCAAGAAGTTTACAATAAATGATGGGTTTCTGAGAAAATATGCCCTAAATGAAGACTTTTGAAAAATGTTTGAAGAGTAGTGATATCTCAGAGTAAACTCAAGGGAAAGGGGAATACTTGGTTCTACGATTAACTTTGTAGTTCTACTTTTGGCTTTGTGTAGCCTCTGGTGAGATGGATAAGCCTTTCTAAACATCAATTTTTCATTACTAAAAGGCAGATTCACCCCGAGACAGTAAAACACTTGAATAATATAAAGGGGTGAAAACATGATGTGTATTTGACTATTGTATAACATTTGTGCATAATCCCACTCCCAGGAAGAGTGGTAGGAGGAACAATCAATTTATGTACTAAGAAAAAGATACATTTTGACGGAAAATCAGCACATTTTTATGGGGAAATGCCATGCTATTAAGGTTTCAGGTACAGAAGATCCTGTTTTCATTTCAAGCTTCTATTTTCAGCAGCTTCAAACACTATTTGGCATTGTGTTCATAGTGTCAGAAAGTAAATATTTTTGAAAAAAATACAAACATAAGCCTCTATAGAGTTCTAAGCCTAGAAAATAAAGAAGTTGAAGAGAATAAAATTAGGATAGTGCACATACCTAATATTCAGCAGATTTTATTTTTAAGTGAGGAACAAAACATCCTACATTTCTATTGTAATTACTTTCCTATTTTGTTAATTCACAATGTGTTACTTATTACAGAAAAAGAAAACATATATCACAGAAGCCCCAGAATCATTATTTTGTAGAAATTGGGAAGAAATTATTTTGGGACAGATGGAGAAGAAAGGAGGATGGAGCTGCAGAAGGAGTCAGGGAACTGGATGTATGTCCTTAGGTACAGTGACTTCACTGTGGGCTCTGAGGTCAGACAGGCTAAGTGGAGTCCATGGTCCTCTGTGACACTGAGGTACTTTCCTTCTCCTGTCCTCAGAGTCCTTGCATCACATAGATGCAGAGGTATCAGCCTGTGTTGCAGAAGGAGTGAACACATGTGTGCAGTTTATATTTCAGATCCAGGCCTTGGATGGAGCAGAGGCTCAATGATGGAAATGGGGATTCAGATTGCTCAGAGGTCAAGCACATGCTTAGTATATGTGAGGACAGGTTTCAGTGGAAGGAGGGATGGAGGGAGGAATGGAAGGAGGGAGGGAGAGAGGGAGGGAAGGAGAGAGATAGAGAGAGAACTAATAGGCCAGAAAGGACCAATTCAAGATTATATCCTTTTATTTGTTTGACATACTGACATATTTGGGAGAAAGAAAAATGATGTCTTTGCTTTGCAGCTTCACTTTTAGGGTGGGAGATGACTTTTAATGGAGCATTTCCAATGTCCTTAAACTGAAGCACAAAGCCAATTCTTATCGATTGTTCTCCAGTTTCACAAATAGCATTCCTTCCATACTGTCATTTATGGCTGTGCTCTGCTGTATTCATAAACAGTGTCTACGAGCTCTGATGTTGTCTGCTTTCCTTATTCACTTGCAGAACACTTTTTAATACAAATTTTAAAGTTCACAACAAAGTCATACATTTTACTTTCTTTTTTTTTTTCATTTTCAGTGAAAGTTCATGGAAGCCCAGGCTGGGGCCCTGCCCTTCCTGAGCTGCCTGACTCGATGTCTGCTGCAGTGCAGCAGCTCCTCCTGAGCAATAGTCCAGGGAAGACAACCTTCTGGCACAACTCATACCAAGAGGGCACCCAGCTTCAGGAAAACTACAAATGAACCCTTCTTATGTTTTTTGAAATTGAATTTAATCTCTACTTTGGATCCCTTGTTGAACTCAACATTTTTTTTTTTTTTTTTTTTTTTTTTTTTTGCGGTATTGGGGATAGAACTTAGAAACTCAACTTTTTTTTTTTTTTTTTTTTTTTTTTTTTTTTTTTTTTTTTTTTTTTTTTTTTTTTTTTTTTTTTTTTTTTTGCGGTATTGGGGATTGAACTCAGGACCCTGTGCTTGCTAGGCAAGCACTTATTCTACTGAGCTACCTCCCCAAGCTCAAATTCAACTGTATTTACTCAATATCAATCAGATTTGGGCTCTTTTTGCCTCCTCGTTTTATATTTTAATTCAAGGGACTTTAGGAAGTACCAGGTGTTGGACCTAATTCCTAGTATTTTCATCTATAAGCATGGACATCTGCTGAAATATTTTCATATGATTATGGCCCTGAGAATTTGGTCTGAATGGCTCATTAGTCAGAGCTCCCTCATTCAGGTCTACAAAACTTCTTTAAACTCCAGACAGAACCCCTGGTGATGAGAGGCTTGGCGCACATAGCTGGGCTGCTGTGGGCCTCAACCAGAGGGCTGGCTCCTATGGGTGTCAGTTGCCCAACTCCTGCTTTGCTGTCATTCAATCTTCACAAACATTAGAGGGAACATTTAACTAAATCCATGTAAGAAGAAATTGAGGACACAAGAAGTTTAGGGTCTTGTTCAGTGTTATATAATGGAAGTGCATGTTTTCAATGCAAAACCCAACTAACTGCATCACTTCAGTTTCTTCCCATGCTCTCAGTAATGGGGAATTCAAATGTGAGTCACTTTTTATGTTTGTCCTAAATCCTATCATCTAATACAGACTTCTAATAGTTCAACTCATGATTTTCAACTAAATGTCACTTGGAAAGTAACAACCAGAGTTTTGGGCAAAATTTCTCAAAATCTACTCTACATTAGGATTGCCTACACTGCTTATTAAAAAAAATCATTATTCATAGGCTGTTCACAGCTCGAAAGAATATTTAGAATGTGGACAAATGAAATCTATGTTACTAAGAAGTATTACTGAGTATTACTAAGAAGTACCTCATAATTATTATTTATGCCAAATTTATAAGCTATTGTTTTAATGTGTGTTTATAAATCTATTTGGATCTGGTCAAGCAGGGTCAGAGTGGGATGACATATCAGATGGTATGGTTTTGAAGTGACTTATCAGGTCAACTGATATCAATTTTGCAGATTGTATTTACAGATATTATTTTAGCAGATATCTCTTATCAGTGAATTAAGAGTGTAGCTGTTTACTTATCTTATTTTTTTAAACCTGAATTATATAAAAAATTCAATAATTATTTTCCTAGTGGATGACCGTAGTACTAGAAGCCGACATAATATCCTGTCCAACCACCATTAGTGCAGATCTTGCCTCTCATATAATTATGTAGAAGCACAGCGTTATCTATCCCAACTGTACTGTCTATACACACACATCATGATTTTTTCTTTCTACACCCCTTCCTTTGTCTACACCTGTCAAAAGTGGGCACTCCATTGACATTCAACTAACTTGGGTGCTTGAACTCGACACCACAATCCAACACAGTCCAGCATTCTACAACCATAGTGAGTTATTCAAAGAAATTGTCGACCATATCCATTTACAGCTCAGCTTAATATTATGGGCTCACGATGTATACTTCATTTTTATACTTTTCTGCTGGATGGTTAAGACCTAGGTAGATCAAGACTTATATACCAATACATGAACTTTATATTTCCTATGTGGTCAGTGAAGTCTTCTCAGGGTATCTGTAAATATAATATCATGTATGCACCTTGTACAATACCAAAACGTTATGAAAACAGTTTGCAATGTATTAATTTATCGAATCTGTATGGTTAAGGTGTCTTGAAACAGTCTGATTGACATTTATATTTCAATAAAATAAAAAAAAATATAAAAAAGAATATGGTACATATTACATTTGTAAGTTTCTAAGGCTTTTTGTAATGTTATAATAAATGTGTAAATGCAAAAAAAAATACATGTGTAGTAATCTCAGTGACTGAGGTTACCCAAGCAGCAGTTGGCCTCACTAAAAAGAAAAATGTCTGGAAGCTACTGGTCACTACTTTGAGCATCTCTTGTAATTACAGGTTAACATGCATTAATTTCATAATATTTCAGTAAATTTATTTAAGCTGTTAAAAAAAATTTTGCAGATGGAAAAATGACCTTGATTTTCAGCAAAAGGAGAAGAAAACAGATGAACAAAATGTGGATTCCTGAGATAAAACCCTCTCTTTCTGATTTTTTCCTTTGAGCAGTCCCATGTGCATGTACAAGCTGGTGAGAAAACATCAGATTTAAAATCTCAACTAACTTTTGAGTTAAGATCTATGCTGCCAAATGAAATAGCTCCGTTATTGTTTTTAATTCCCCCTGCCCAAATACCCTAAGGCATTAAGCTGCTTGATATAGCAGCCTAGGTGCAAGTACATTTTCAGAACCCAACCAGCTTCTCTATTTTATTCTTCACATCATAGTCAAAATGTGTTACATGAGTTGAATGCCTGGGTTCAAAATTTCAGAAATTTGCACCTAAATTGCACCTGTAAAATATGTCCTCACACATATAAGCAAGTCATTTTACTTGCAAATCATTGTTTTGCATATGCAATTACTTGCTTGCATCTGGATATACATTTTGTGGGACAATGAAGTGTTTACTTTAGAAAATTAGATCGCTAATTTTATGTTCATTTATATAAGACTTAGAACTTAAAGTTCCAGATTTTTTTTTTAGGTAGAAAGATGAATATATAATAAGTCATGCATGAGGAGTGTGATCTTCTATCCATGTATTAATTTGACAAATATACGCCTGGTGCCTGTTCTGGTCTGGCACTGTGTGAGGCGTCAGAGGCACAATGACAATCCACCAGTCCTGCCATCCAAGCTTGGATATTAGTATTATATTTGGTTGGGTGTAGGTAGGCCATTGTTAATTTATCATTTGATTACTTTTAAATAAGCAATTTCCATCATGTTTCATTGCCTAAGTCTTAAGTTATTTTCCAGTATGTGCTGTATTAGTGTGAAAATTGATAGCTGTTACTTCATCTCCACTAACTCCAAAGAATGGAGTGAGTGATAAAACAGGCAACTCATTTCTGAATTAGTTCTACCTTTCTTGTAATTCACAAAAATCAGTATCATTGTGTGTTTTATAGGATTGAGGTCTGTAAGGCAATGATTCCGAGAAACATCAGCAGGATTTTGAAAGTAGCAGGTAATTGGTAGGATTCTCAACCTGACTACATACCTGTGAACCAAGCAACTGCACTGAAGATAGCAATGTGTAATAGAAGGGCCATGCTTGGAATGCCTGCCATTCTGGTCTGCTAAATACATACTTCTTGTCATGACATACTAATTACTCTCACAAGTAAAAGTTTTTTTTTTTTTTTTAAATGGGTAATAA
>PVKA01049722.1:0-13025 GCA_004027165.1 Ctenomys sociabilis | reverse complement strand
TGATAGGCAAGATCTGCACTAATGGTGGTTGGACAGGATATTATGTCGGCTTTTAGTGCTATGGTCATCCACTAGGTAAATAATTATTGAATTTTTGATATAATTTCAGCTATAAAAAAAACCTGTAAATATAATATCATGTATGCACCTTGTACAATACCAAAACGTTATGAAAACAGTTTGCTATGTATTAATTCATCGACTTCGTATGGTTAAGGTGTTTTGAAACTGCCTGATTGACATTTGTATTTTAATAAAATAAAAATAAATGGAAAAAAAAAATCAATTCCCGGTTCCTCAAAAAAAAAAAAAAAAAAAAAAAAGACTCAATATTTACAACTTGAAGGGAGTGAGGTGTAACTTGGATCACAGTTTCTGAAGATTCAGTTCATGACTGACAGGCTTCAATTATGAAATATATCCTAGAAGGGCAGGCTAGAGCAAAGATTCTTAATTCACAGCAGTGCAGACACCAAGCAAGAAATAGCAACAGAAAGGAAGGAGCTAGTAAGCACACAGAGTACCCAAGATCCATGATGTACAGAAATACTGGGAAGTATGCTTTACTAATTCCTAGGGGCTCCAAGACAATCACGTTGACACCATTAAGCTTCATGACCACGGAGGTATTATCCACGCCATCACATAAATTACTACCCCCTTCTCAAGAGGATTGTTGCAATATAATATCTGCAGTTCCTTGTACAGGGTCAGATGTTACACAAAGAAGCTTTGAAGTTCAGGCACTTAAGAACTACGCACTTGGCAAGTTACTTGTGTGGTTTCTAAACTCATATATTTAACGATATGCTGATAGGACCACAGGACCTAGGACCTGAGTTCCTATAAGGATTAAATGTCATATTGCGTACTGGGTATATGAGAAGAACTCACCATTCAATTATCATTATTGATGTTTTTTTTTTTCTTTTTTCCAGTTTTGTTAGAGCTGACACTGGGGGAAATGTTAGAGGTGAAACAACCAACTTATTTTTTTTCATTATCAAATATCTACAAATGTAGGATTACATATCCAATGACTTTCCTAATGATGCATGGAAAACAACTCACTTCTAGCAAGATCTGTTTGAATATCTATCTTTTTCCTTTTCTATTTTAATAGGAGAGATGATCTTTCTGACCCTTAATTTTTTTAATGTATTTTGTACAGAGTCTCACAGTGCAGCTCGGACTCATAGTGTTCTTATTTTCAGCCTCCCCAGCACTGGGATTACAGGTGTGCACCACCACACTGGCTGGAGGGGCCAGCACCACATGCATACAGGAGATAAACCCTGGTCCCTGTGCTTGCCTAAGCAGGTGATTAGTCCACTGAACTATCTTGCTGGCCCTCTGACGTTCTGCTATCCAAGGTTTATTTTTTCACCTCTTCCTCTTTTCTCTTTCTCTTTTTTATTTTATTTTTTTTAGCACAAGTGGGGATTGAACCCAGGGATTCACACATTAAATAATTATTGCAACAACAAACTACAACCCTGACCCTTTCTCTTACTTTTTTAGGCAAGGTGTTGACTTTCATGAAGATGGAGACCTGGTGAGCAACAGAGAAAGAGACTATCTGAGATTTGTTATCTAGGCATTGAAATACAGCAATGTGAGGAAGACAGGAAAGAGCTGGGACCCAGAAGGGGTGCAAAGTAAGAACTGAAGCCCAGAAAGAGAGAGAGACAGAGACAGAGACACAGAGAGAGGACAGAGACTTCAATTAAAAAGAAGGCAGTAGCATGTGAAAGCATTGCATTTATCTCCTGAGTGTGAGAACCTGAAAGAAAAATTAAAATCTAAAAGGTACAATAGATACTGTGAAAAGGGAATGAACCTGTTCAAAAGGCAGGAATTACTAAAATGAAAAGGACAGGGGAGGAGGGGGGGAAGATATGTCTATGTGTGCAAGCAGGATGCCTTGGATAATTGTACTATGGGTTTCTGCTGGTCTATGAGAAGAAGCACTTAAGGCTTATTTTTTGTCTTTTTTTTCAATTTTTTTTGCCCCTTTTCTCTCTTCTTAATTTATTGTAACTTCTGTTTTTCTCTCTTCTTGCAATTTTGCATGCATATACCTGGTAATCTGTACAACTAACTTGAAGACAACACTGTACAATACAAAAAATGTCAACTCATATTATTTTGTTTAGTGAAATTCTGTATCAACTGTAATTGTTTCTGTTACAATACTGTTTTGTACTCTAGTTTTAAAAAAAATTGAGCCACAAGGACAGCCAACATTTTGGCCCTACCCTTTCAAGGTAAATTAAGCTCAGGACATATGAGAACCTGTACTGTAACATCATGTAACTCAGTTGTGTCCCAAGTTTTCTGATCAAGGAGATTATTGGGCCACCGAGGAAAGTGATTAAGGATGTAGAATGTGCCTAAGAAGAGTCACTTGGAGAGAAAACATTCTCTCAGGCTTTCACAGAAAGCAAGTTGGTCAAACAATGACCATGACTCATCCACATGGCTGACAGACAAAGGATCTACAAACTGTGGTGCAGGGTCTCAGGATGAATCCTGAGGGGATTTGATTGGCCTTAATCAGCTACAAAAGCTGTAATTCTTGTTACATAGGTCTTGCTTTATCTTGGTCTTAAACATCCAGCAGAAAAGTATTAAACTGACATATAACAAGTAAAACCGTATTATTATGCTGAACTGTAAAAGACTCAAGTCTACAACTTCTGACACTGCCAGACATATGGAAAACCCAATACTATTATGGACTACTGGACTATTTTGGAATATTTTGCTGAATTCACATACCTATAATATTTAATTGACAAAACTAAACAAAAAAGGGGACACATGAATGACGATTTTCTATCTGTATATTCAAAATAGTTAAGATAGATATACAGCTACATTCTCTTAATACAATGAATAGAGGGATCTGTTCTAATAGTGTTTGTAAATAGAATATTATGTCTGCATCTTTTACAACAATTAACCACTAAGGAAACAATATGCAATGTATTAATTATTGAAACTGTCCTACTAATTTGATTCGAAACTCTCATTGCTATTTGTTTCTCAATAAAATTATGGAAAAAATAAAAATACCAGGAAAAAATAAAAGGAGGTGGCGGGCAGTACTTCTCTCCTAAGCCCAGACTTACTGCATGGGAGGGGAGGCTCAAATCAGCATGTACATGGAGACTACTAGAAACATGAGAGGCTTCCACAGAAAAATGCACTAGTGTGATGGAGCAGCAAGTGCAGCCGACTGTGGTGACTGGTGAGTTATTTGGACTTAGACATCCTCCAAGAGAGAACAATTGACTCGTGGCCACCTCAAAGAGGGGCTAACTGAGCTCAGAACTGAAGACTCCATCTAGCAATTCTCAGGGTCAGGGAGAGGCAGGAGGTGAGGGAACTGGTTTCAGACCAGTAGGAAACACGACACAGTCACAGCTCAAAACTAGGCTGACCTTCAGTGGAACAAAAGGCATAAGATTCTTGGGATTAGGGGCTGGAGAGATGGCTCAGTAGAATAAGCACTTCCCTGGCAAGCACAAGGGCCTGGGTTCAATCCCTGGGCGGAAAAAGGATTCTTGGGATTATCTACTACCAAGCCAGAAATCTACCACTGGTTTTCTGGAATCAGTATTGCTATAAACTCTGTCTGCCCACAGTGTCTACCACTGACAACAGAGGCAGGCCTTTGCATGTTGAAAATTTCTTTTTCTTTTTCTTTTTGGTGTTATCTGGGATTGAACTCAGGACCCTGCACTTATCAGGGAAGTGCTTATTTTACTGCGCTATCTCCCTGGCCCATTAAAGTTCCATTGAAAGTATATGCAGCAAAATGATCCAATATGAGGGCAAAATCTCAGATATAGAAGATAGGGTTGTGGTTAGTGAGCATAAAGAGCAGGAACTATGAGAAATCATTACAGCACTTCCTGCATGATACAAAGGATAACAAAATTGAACAGAGACAATGAAAAAGCAGAAGATAGCAAAAAGGACATTAAAAAAAACCTGTTCTCAGATGTTAGGGCAGAAAATTCCCTAGCAAGGAAAAAGAATTTCACATAGAGATCAATGAGGCATAAAGAGCTTCAATTAGCTATAATTAAGAAACTGCACCAAGGTCAGGATTCTAGAAATTTAGCACAAGAACAGAATGTTAAAAGTTGTTAGGAAAAAGAAACAGTCAGATAACTCAGTAGATTTTTTCTAATAATTTCATTGAGAAAGAGCAATGAGACAGTTTCAAAACTTATTAGGAGGATAGTTTCAATAATAAATACATTGCATATTGTTGTCTTAGTGGTTATTCATTGTATGAGCTGTAGATGTGATATCCTCTTCACAAACACTATTAGAAGAAATCTTTTTATTCACTGAATTAAGACAATGTAGCTGTATATCTATTCTAATTATTTAGAATATACAGATACTAAATGGTCATTTATTTGTATGCCCCCTTTTTACTTTGTTTTCTCAGAGACGGGTATTCCATTGTCATTTAAATATTGCAGGTGCGTGAATTCAGCAAAATATTCCATTATACTTGAGTAGTCCATAATAGTAGTGGGTTGTCCATAGGACTGGCAATGTCAGAAGTTGTGCCTTTTATGGCTTTTTATATCTCATTTTTATACTTTTCTGCTGGATGGTTAAGACAAAGACAAAGCAAGACCTATATAACAAGAAATGTAACTTTTGCATCTGATATGGTCAGTCAAATCCCCTTAGGATTTACCCTGAAACCCTGTACCACAGTTTATAGATCCTTTGTCCGTGTCAGCAATATGGATGAGTCACAGCCATTGCTTGACCAACTTGCTCTCTGTGAAAGCCTGAGAGAATGTTTTCTCTCCAGGTGACTCTCCTTAGGCATACCCTACATCCTCAATCACTCTCCTCTTTGGAAAGTGATCAGAAAATTTGGGACACAACTAAGTTACATGATGTCACAGTACAGGTTCTCTTATGTACTAAGACTTCACTGACCTTGAAAGGCTAGGGCTAAAATGTTGGCTGTCCTTGCATCCCTTCTTTTTCTCTAAGTTTTGTTCTGCAGTTAGGTTGTTAACCTTCCAAAAAAGAAGCTTATTATTACCCTACAACATATGCAGTTGGGTTTAACCTTACTATCTCTCTTAATATAAAACATCTTAGGGATACCATGGAACAAGTATTTTCCATCAAATATTGGTTATGTTAAACTTTAACTCCCTAGAGAATACGAAGAAAAATATTTAAAAAATTAAAAAATCTGAATAAAAAATTACATATCTTTACAGAGAAATTTAGAAATCTAACCATATACAGCATTGTAGCAGGACAGTCCTGGGGCACATTTTTTTCTTGACTCTTTTTTTCATTTACTACCCTTTTTTTTTTTTTTTAAAAACAAATAGTTACTTGACATACACTATGGCAATAATTCTTATGTCATGACAAGCAGTATGCACTTTGAAGACCAGAATGATAGACATTCCAAGAATGACCCTACTATTGCACATTTCTATCTTCAGTGTAGTTGTTTTATTCACAAGTATCAGCATATATAGTTAGTCAGGGTGAAAATATTACCAGTTAACTGCTAGTTTCCAAAACCTGCTGATGTTTCTCAGGATAATTGCCTTACCTATCTTAAGCATATAATTGTGTGGCTTTGCCCCTGTCATGTTTCCCAGCTTTTTTCTTTGCCCTCTCTTTGTTGTCTAATCCTCATGTTCTTGCTTTTCTGTCAATTGTGTTATACCTTTCTATTTGTATTTCTTCTTTTGAGTTCTTATACTAGGAAGACAATATGGTATTTAAATATGTGGATCTGGTTTATTTCACTTATGAGTATGTCTTCAAGTGGCATCCATTTAAATATAAATGCTTCAAGTTTATCATTCTTTATAGCTGAGTAATACTCTATTTGAATAAAAATACCACATCTTTTTCATCCATTCCTCAAGTGACAGGTATCAGTTGTTTCTAAGATTTGGCTATCACAAATTGTGCTGCTATAAACATAAGTACATGTATATCACTATGATATGACCTTTTCAGTTCTTCTGGGAAAATTCTCAGTATGGGGTTATCTGGCTTGAATGGGATTTCCAGTCCTAGTTCTTTAAGGACTCTCCACACTCCATAATGGTTGTGCCAGTCTACATTCCCAACAGGAGTGGAGAAGGGTTTGTTTTTCCCCACAGCCTCTCCAACATTTGTTGCTAGTTGATTTCTTTACGGTAGCCATTCTTTTTGGGGTGAGAGGGTATCTCAGTGTTGTTTTACTTTGTATTTCACAAAAGGCTAGTGATGTGGACCAGTTTTTCATATATTTAGTTGCTTCTTTAATTTCATTCTCTGAAGTGTGTGTTCATCTTGGATGCCCATTTCCGGGTTGGGTCTTTAAATTTTGGTGCCTTCATGTTTTTTAGTTCTTTAGAAATTCTAGAGAGCAGACCTTTCTTTAAGGGCTTGTTAGTTAAGACTTTTTCTAAATTTGTGGCTTGTCTTTTCACTTTGTTGGTAATTTCTTTTGACGTGCAAAAATTCTCAATAAGAGTTGGTCCCAGTTGTTAATTCTTTCAAGCGTTTCCTGTGTGAATACATGTTTGTTCATGAACTTTTTGCCTACCGCTATGTATTCAAGAGTTCCTCCTACTTTCTCTTCCAGGAGATTGAGTGTTTCTGTTTTAAAGCTTAGATCTTTAATCTATTTTGACTTTAGCTTAGAGCATGGTGATAGACCTGGGTGAAGTCTAAGTTTGTGGCATGTAGAGAGCCAATTTTTTGAGCACCATTTATTAAAGAGGCTATCTTTCTTCCAGTAAGCATGTTTGGCCCCTTTGTCAAAGATCAGGTGGCTGAATGTGTTCATAGAGGCTTCTGCATCTTCTAATCTATTCCACTGATCCTCAGGTCTATTTTGTTGCCAATACCATGCTGATTTTATCACAGTAGCTTTGTAGTATAATTTCAAGTCAGGAATTGTAATGCCGCCTGCCTTGTCTTTGTTGCCTAACATTGTCTTTGGTATTCTAGGTCTTTTCTGGTTCCAAGTAAATTTTAGGAATGATTCTAGGTCTGGGAGGTATGTTGGTGGCAGCTCAGCAGATTGAAGGGCCTGCTTAGCCAGACTCAGGGGCCTGGGAATTGATCCCTGGCCTGCAGTTCCAGCCCTGATCCTTGGACATGCTGAGACATGATTGAGACTGGGCATGGTGGTGCATGCCTGTAATCCCAGTGCTTATGAGTTTGTAAAACAGGAAGGATCACCACAAGTCTGATCTTTATAGTGAGACCTTGTAGACCCTGTACTAAAATACATTTAAAAAATTTGGAAAACCCCAGGGGTCAGGCAGATAGCTCATTAGAACAGTGTTTAGAAAACCTCCAAAGGCCAGGCAGAAAGCTGAGGAGAACAGTAGAATAAGCACTTCCCGGCAAGTACAAGATCTTGAACTCAATCCCCAGTACCACACAAAAAAAGAAAGAAAGAAAGAAAGAAAGAAAGAAAGAAAGAAAGAAAGAAAGAAAGAAAGAAAGAAAGAAAGAAAACATATCACTTATAAAGGAAAGCCCATCAGAATCACAGTAGACTTCTCAACGCAAACCTTCAAATCAAGAAGAGCTTGGAGTAAAGTATTCAAAATATTTTTTAAAAAATCTCCAACACAGACTGAAGCAGCCTGTGAAACTGTCTTTCAAAGTTGATGGAGAAATAAGGTACCTCCATGACAAGGAATGCCTGAGAAAATTCATGAACACTTAACCAACACTTCTAAGTTTTCTGAAAGTTATTTTGGAAAGAGGATTACAATTCCATGAACTCCAATAGAATAAATCCCTCAGGCAAGGCAAGCCATTAAATAGAAGAGAGAAAAACTAGCAATATTAATGATTTCAATTCACCGATTAAAAACTAGACTGGCAAAATTGATCAAGAATCAAGATCCAACAATGTTATACCTACAAAAAAAAAAATCACTTAATTTTAAAAAATCATGGATTGAAAGTGAAAGGATGGGAAATAATACTCCATACAACAGAAACCCAGAAAAAACAAAACAAAACGGGTAGCTATTCTGTTTGTAGAATGCTTCCTCCATGGTGTCTGGCAAGTGTGCCTATGTCCATGTTCCTCAAATTCTCAAGAGGACTATTCACCAACTGTTCTGCAGAAAGAACATGAAAAAAAAAAAGAAAGAAATCTATTGAATTAAGGAACTACTAATGCACTCCACTCACAACTATTTTTTTTTCATTCCCTCTTACTGATATAGAACCTAATATATGTTCTCCTGGTTCTAATTAAGGTATCTAAGTAATTTCTCATCTCCCATCCTTCTAAACACTTACCTTGACCTGTTGCCCTATCTCATATTTTAAACCTCTCCCTGTCTTCACTATTTTATTTATCATTTAAACTGCATGTATAAGATTCTTTCATTTTTCAAAAGACTATTTTTCCTTGGTTTCATGAATTAAATACTTCCAACTACTTCACTTACTCACTGTCTCTTCTCAGCTAAACTTCTTGATGACATCTACCATACTCACATCTATTTAATTTCTTCCTGACTAGTTCACTGAGGCTACTAAAGTGACCAGTGATTACTTCATTACTGAATCTCACTGATATTTGGGTCTCATATTGCTTGATTTCTCAGTTTCATTTGATACTGTTATCCACTCTTTATTTTTAAAACCTTTCTTCACTCAGCTTCTTCATACCTATCTTTACTTTTTGTTGTCCTTGGCTACTCCTCTTCACTATCATTCCCAGGTTTCTCTTTTTCTACCCTTCCTTTATATACTATATTTCCCCAAAACCTGTCCCAGGGTGCTCTTCTTTCTTTCCCTATTCTACCACTCACTCTGGAAAACATTCATTTCCACTATTCCAGTGATTAACCAAAGAGTCCCACGTATATTTTTCTACTCTAAACTTCTGAGTTCCACACCACGTGACTAACTCTCCAGAGGGCATTTCAACTCAATTACTACACAAATACCTCACCATCTATCTTCAAAGTTAATTTGCTTCTTCTGCTTAACCTTCCTGGATGAAGGCGATCATCTGTTAGTTACCCAATATAGAAATTTACTCGTCATCTTTCACTCCATCTGCCCTCTCTATCATTAACTACTTTGTATGTTTCATATTTGGATTATAACAACAAATTCTTTTTTTTTAATTTGTCTTAAATTTATTTTTTCCTGCCACCACACCTGCTGACAGAGCGCAACCGGCCTGAGACACAGGGCCAACTCCTGCAACTTCCTAGATCCCGCCCCTACGAGCAGATGGGAATTTTCACAACTCACTTGGCTTTCCGTTTCGGTGACTGTGTGATGAGTCTGAGGGAGAGCCTTTGGCTTCTTCCCCTGCATGCCACACTACCTAGATCCCCACCCCAAAGCCGGCCTAGTGAGTGGGAATTTACCCAAATCCCTGGGCATCCAAGTTCAGTGACTGTGTGTTGAGTCTGAGGGAGAGCCTTTTGTTTCTCCCTGCACGCTCTGCACCACCCAGAGCCTCAGGCCCCAAAACTTCCTAGCCAGAGACCTGCCTGTGACACGCCAGACAAACCTGCCTGACAACTCCCAAGAGCCACTGCCCCAAAGTCCAGCAAGGGAGTGAGAACTTTTGGTGATGCTCCCGGCACTCGATCCATCCCTGCCTGACCTAGTGATTGTGAGGGAGAGCTTCTGCACCCCCAAGAGCTCCCCAGACCAGGGACACAACAGAGAGGAACCACAGGAGCTACAGCAAAAAGGAACTGAACACAACGGGTAGATCCAGGCCAGGCATAACTAGATAATCTCAAACATAATAGACTGGCACCCAAATCTCATTACACGCTAAGGTTATAGCTGCACCAAAACTCTATATTGCTATACAAAATGACAAAGACAAGGAGAAAAATACAATTTCAGGTCTTGAGTCCACCAATAAGTGCAGAGGACATTAGCTCAGCTGAAATGAATGAATTAACAGAGGTGGAAGCAAAGGAACCACAGCAGAAAGATATAGAGGAACTCAGATGAGAACTAACACCTGACGTAAAAAAAGAAATATTTGAATACATAGCATCTGAAGTCATGAATCAAATCCAGAAATATATGGGGGAAACCCAATGCTCATCCAGAACAAGTGCAAAGAACACTATTCCAGCTGAAACCTATGAACTGACAGCATTGGAAGCAAAGAAACAACACAAGAAAGGTCACGGGGAACTCAAAGCAGAAATAATTTCTGAAATCAAACAAGAACTCTGAAATCAGAGCATCTGAAATATACAAACAATTCTGGAAATATACAGAGGAAACCCAATTTGGAAGAAACTCTGCAGAAAAAGAATTAATAGCTACCTTTAAAGAAGACATGGATCTAAAAAAATACAGGAGATCAGAAATATGATGGATTTCTGGAATAAGTAATAAAAAAAGAAATAGAATGCATGAAGCAGAGTCAAAGAGATATAGAAGAACTAAAAATATCAATCACAAATCTACAAAACTGTTTGAATGAAAGAAAATACAGAGTTTCAGATCTTGAGGATGCTACTGCAGCCAGTGAAAAGGAGAGAAAGGATCTCTTTAAAAAAAAAAAAAAAAGAGAGAATGCAGGATAAAATAATCCATCACCTGCAAGATGATGCCAAGATGAACAATGTGAGATTAAGGCATCAAGGAGAAAGAAGGAGTCAATACAAATGATATAAAACGAATATGTGCAGAGGTAACCACAGAAAACTCCCCAAATATAAGGAAACAAACCAACATTCAGGTAAGTGAAGCATACAGAATACCAAATAACTTCAACCCAAGGAAAAACACACTGAGACATATAATAGTCAAGATCCCAGAAATCCAACACAAGAATGATATACTGAAAGCTGCTAGAGAGAAGAAGGAGCTCACATTCAAAGGAAAACCCATCAGAATTACAGCTGACTACACAAACCATGAAGGCAAGGAGAGCATGGAGCAGATTTCTTCAAGTCCTACATGAAAACATATTCCAGCCCAGATTATTATGCACTGCAAAACTCTTTCAAGTTCAATGGAGAAGTGAAATACTTCCATGACAAACAACAACTAAAGAATTTCATGATGACAAAGCCATCCCTATATAGGCTACTGAAAGATGTTCCAGAGAGAGACCACAATAACCAGAACTCCATGAATGAGAACAGAAGGAACCCACTAAACAGGACAGACCATTAAACACAGGATACAAAGGAGTAAAGAACACCAGGTAAATATGACAAACATAAGTCACCACATTTCAATTATAGCAATTAATGTAAATGGACTCAATTCACCAATTAAGAGAAAGAGACTGGCACAGTGGATTAGGAAACAAAATCCAACAATATGCTGTGTAAAAAAAACAACACTTAAAAAGAAATTCATAGGTTTAAAGTCAAAGTATGTAAAACAATATCACATGCTCCAGCATCTCCGAAAAAAGCAGGAGTAGCAATTCTGTTCTCAGACAGTCAAATTAAAACCAAGAATGTACAAATGACACCAAGAAGGCCACTATATATTGGTCAGGGGAAAAATTCAAGAGCAAGAAGTAACACTCATAAATATCTATGCACCAAACACAGGAGCATCCAACTATGTAAGACAGATCTTGATAAACATGAAAAACCTAATATTCAAGACAACAATCTTAACAGGAGACCTTAACACCTCCTTATCTCAAAAAGATAGGTCAACCAGACAAAAAAATAGCAAAGAACTGGCAGAACTGAACCAGAGCTTGGAACAAATGGACCTGGTGGACACATACAGAGTGTTCCACCCAACCACAGCTGAATACACATTTTTTTCAGCTGCACATGGGTCATTTTCCAAAATAGACCACATACTAGTCCAGAGCTCATGCATAAGTATATGCAAGAAAACAGACATTATCCTATGCATATTATCTGAACACAGTGCAATGAAACTGGAAATGAATGACAAAAAGAAAGAAGAAAAACCTGCTAAATTAATGTAAAGTAAACAACACCCTACTCAGCAATCAATGGGTCACAAGAAATTCAACAATGTCTACAATTCAATGAAAATTCAAGCACAACTTACTGGAATTTATGGGATGCAATGAAAGCAGTTCTTAGAGGGAAAATCATAGCTATGAACTCACACATTTGGATAACATAACAGGAACAAATAAAGATCATAATGTTGCACCTCCAGAAGAAATCAAGAAGATTTGAGCAGAAATTAATTAAATTGAGATGGAGAAAACAGTTCAAAGAATCCACAAATCAAAAAGCTGGCTCTTTTAAAGACTAAATAAAGTTGAAGAGCCTCTAGCCAAACTCATCAAAAAGAGGAAAGAAAAAATTCAAATACAAGCAGTAAGGAATGAAAAGGGTAAAATGAGCACAAACCCAGTGGAAATTCAGGAGATTGTCAATAACTACTTTGAGAATCTTTATGCTCACAGAGTAGACACACAGATGAAATGGACAGATTCCTCGAAAGATACAAATTATAAAAACCGAACCAAGAAAACATAACAACTCTCAATAGGCCAATAACAGCCAAGGAAATAGGAAACATAATAAAAAAACTACTGACAAAGAAAATTCCAGGTCCTGATGGATTCACAGCTGAATTCCACAAGAAATTTATAGAAGATATACTCCCTACACTCCTCAGACTCCTCAATGAAATTTGAAAGGAAGCAGTCCTCCCAAAAACATGGAGGCTGTCCGGCGCCGCTCCCGTCCCACGGAAGAAGACACTCAGACACTCAGCAACGGGTTCAGCAAGCCTTTATCGAGTGGGATGCAAGCCTCTACATGCGTCTGCTATCCGCGGCTCCTATCGTGCAAGCATGGCGAATCTCGTGATACAGCAAGCTACATAGATTTCACAAACCAATCACAATTGCACACGTGTTTAAATAGCATTGGTGGGATCATAAAAAACGGCGGGCCTTTCTCTGAACAGGAGGGGCCCAGGCACAGCAACAAAAACCCGGAAGCCGGAGGTGGGCGCTATCTTAGCAGACACGATGGGCGGGG
>PVKA01049721.1:0-13096 GCA_004027165.1 Ctenomys sociabilis | reverse complement strand
CCTGGAAGGCAGCACCTTCCTACTGACACACAGTGGCTGTCATCTATCAAAAAGCTGCTGTGTACCAAGAACAATGCTAGTCCTAGGTGTCCGTGAACTTGCACTAAGACAAGCTACTGTAATGAGGAAAAGAATGAGTGAATGAAACTTGGATGTAGGTGAGCCATGTTCTTCTCAAAGCACCTGTAAGAAAGCCAGACCAAGAGTAAAATATGAAACAGCAGGAACGAGTCTTTGAAATGAAACAAGAAAACTCCAACAATACCTCAGGTTTTCCTGAAGACACACATGTTAACACATTTTTCTCTGGTTAGGCAGTAAAAGAATCACAAACCTTTTCAGCAGAAGATCGTGAAGATCACGTTTTATGGAAAAAAAGGTACGAGTGAAGGGTTCATGCAGCAGGCACTCTAGGGAGATCATAGTAAAGAACTCTGCTCAACACAGGATGCCAGAGATTCGTGAGTTTTTTTGCCATTCCTGTACTTTCGGGGGCTGTAAATTCGGAGATGAGGCAGAGGAAAGCATGAATTTATTGTTTTAAGATGATAAAATTATGTATCGATATATCTGCCAGGGTCAATGAGAGAGATTAGAAGTTTTGTGCTAGGATAGCAGTCAGTCACGCATGGAGCAAGAACAAAACGTCAGAAAGCTGATGACTGCATCACCTAGAATAGCGCAGAAGCTGAGATTAAGAAGATAAACATGGGGACAAAGTGTCATGGTGCACACCTGTCATCCCAGCTAGTTGGAGGCTTGAAACATATAGAATTTGAGGCCAACCTGGGCAACAGAGAGTCCCTATCTCAAAATAAAATTTATTTAATTTTAAAAATGTATTGTAAGGGCCAGCCAAATAGTTCAGTGGATTAAAGTGCCTGCAAGCAAGCGCATGACCTGGGGGTTCGATACATGACCCCCAATGCCAGCCCCACCCCAGGACACACTGAGTTGGCAATTGAGACTGGGTGTTGTGGCATAAGCCTGTAATCCCAGCTCTTGGGAGGCTGTAAACAGGCAGATCACTACCAGTACAATCTAGGAGTTAGACCCTGAACACCCTGTAGACCCTTCCCTAAAATGCAGGAAAAAAAAAAGAAAAACTAAAATTTGAAACCAATAGGTAAGGATGGTTAATATATTGTATATTGGTATGTTTGAATTAAGTACTCACAGTATAAGATAGTAGGATTTAGCTGTAGCTCAGCACATTAAAGTGCCTGCAAGCAGGCACAGGGGCCAGAGGTTGGATTCCTGAGCCTGCCATGCTGGCCCCAGCCCTGCCCCTGCAGCACAGTGAGGCTGCAATGGAGACCTGGGCTTGGTGGTGGGTACCTATAATCCCAGCTCTTGGGAGGCTGTAAATGGATGGATCACTGTTAGTGATCTTGTAGTGAGACCTTCAATATGCTGTAGACCCTTCCCTAAAATACAAAAAAAAAAAGACTGAATTGATTCCTTTGGGACTGAGGAGATAGCTCAGTAGAATAAGCGCTTGCCTGGTTAGCCCAGGATCTAGAGTTCTATCCCCAGAACTGAAAAAAAAGAAAAAATTGAAACAAATTTTAATGGACTAAGAAATTAGTAATATAAACCCTATTTGCTTTTCCTATTCTTTTCTCCATTCCTTCATCCCAGCTACACTTTCCTTAGGAACAGTTTTTTCCCATTTTACAATATTGTACATTTTGGATCTTATTCTTTCAGCTTCTTACACTAGGGATATAACAGGATGTTTATATGCATTTCGTTTATTTTATTTTATTTTTTTTTTTTTTTTTTTTTTGTGGTACTGGGGATCGAACTCCAAACCTTGTGCTTCCCAGGCAGGCAGTTAGGCCACTGAGCTACACCCCTAGTCCTGGTTTATTTTACTTATGAGTTTGGTCTCAAGTTGTATCCATTTACCAATAAAAGTCTCCAGTTCATCATCCTTCTTTGTCGCTGAATAGTATTTAAATTATATATCACATCTTTCTTATTCATTCCTTAGTTGATGGGTATTTAGGTTATTTCCAGCGTCTAGCTATTACAAAGTGTGCTTCTTAAAACGTGAGTGCACACACATTACTATAGCATGATGTCTTTAATTCTTCTAGAAGGTACCTGAAGGGCAATATCTGGACCAAATGGGACCTCCATCCTAGTCTTTGGAGGAACATCCACACTGATTTCCGTAGCAGTTGCATCAGTCTGCACTCTTGCTTTTTCCCCAGAGCCCAACCGCGCACGTTATTGTTTGGTTTCTTGATGACTGCTGTCCTTTTGGGGATGAGATGGAATCTCAGTGGTGCTTGAATTTGCATCTTTCAAATGACCAGAGATGTTGAGCATTTTTTCATATACTTTTTTTTTTTAAGGAAGGAAAGGTTTATTTAGCTCACAGTTACTGGAAGTTTCAGTCCATATTCAGCTGGCTCCAAGGCAGAGGGGCACATGGCAGAGAGCAGCAGTTCATGGCAGCCAAACAGCAACAATGACAACAAAGAGCAATAACTAAAGAAAGTCTGTCTCTGTCTCTTATATTACACTCAGGCTCTCTGCCCCAGGCTGGAGGAAGTACTCACACCCATAATCCCAGCAGTACTAAAACCCATAATCCCAGCCTTGGATCACACATAGTGGATCATGAGTTAATCACAAACTCTAGAAGTCCCCACTCCATGACTACATGAGGCTTTGGGGGGACAACTAGACACACCCCTGAGCTCCCAAAGTCTCATTTACATCCTTTTGCGCAAAAGATATTTTAGTCCATCTCTTTAAGAATTTCCAAAATCCAACAGTTTCAGCATGGCTGAAAAGTCAACTCCCAAGTTTCCTCCAAGATCTAAGGCAAATTCTTAAATGTGAGCTCCTGTACAAAAAAAAAGTTAAACATATCCAACATTCAAAGGCAAAAGCTAAACATTACCAACGCAAAAGTTGCAAACAACAGGAATACAAACACTGGGACCAACACAAGTCCAAAATCTAGCAGGGCAAACATTAAATATAGTTCCAACTGCAACATCCGAAGCAGTCTGCACTGAGTTGTGAATTCCAAAGGCCCTACATGCCTCCACCCCTATGGTACTTCTGGTAGTTGTAGCTCCCATGGCTTCCTTCTCAGGCCTGCTTTGCACCTTCCTTGAAGTTTCCCTTAGATGATCCATGTTCCTGACTTTTCCAAACTTCTGGGGTTTCCACTGAATAGGCTTCTCTCCCATAGCTATGCACACTGCCCTCTCGGGAGCACACTGCCTGGCCTCCCAGGCCTTCTTATATCGAGTTGGAAGCCTTCTTAACCTTAGAACTCCTGCATTCTGCACCCACCTAAAACCATTACCATGTGGATGATGCCAAGGTCTGCTGCCAGCTGGAGCAGTAGCCAGGTTTTCCCTTCTCTTGGCTGTAGAGGTTGAGTGTATAGGTAGCTGAGCACTCTGACCCCGACTCCCAGGAACAAATTCTCCCTACCAGTGCCATTCTGGAATGTGATGTGGCCACTGCTGCCATTCTGGAAAGCTCTGCAGCTTTCTTAAGGCAGTTCTGAGCCTGGGAAGAGTGGAGACCTGCCTCCTATGATGCCCTCAGGCCATCCTTTCCATTCTCTTGTTCCTTCTCCATAATGGAGATCCTCTCAGCTCCATCTTTGCAATCCATAGCTTTCTTGATGCTTGCTTTCTGTTCAAACTCACATTTTGGACCATCCTGCTGGATTCCTTGTTCTTTAGTCTCAACATCAATCTGGCTAAAAACCCCCAATAACAGCCATGCAACCGCCCCAATATTTGGCTGCTTTCAAATATCTTTTGAAAGATTAACCAGTCCACCATGCTTAAACTCACTCTCAGGCAAAGGCTCTGCACATGAGCGAAATTCAGATGGTCTTTTGGCCAAACCAAAGCACAAGTCATCTGAAGTCCAAAAACCAATGTGGTCCTTCTTCCCAGCAGAAATCTCCTCAGCCTGGTCTTTATAGGCCACTTTCTATCAGCCTTCTGGTCTTCTGAGCTCTGAATAGAATCTCCCAAACAAAACAGCTGAAGCTGTTCCAGTGCTTCACTTGTAGGCCACATCTCTGAACCTTTCCTATCTCTTCCCATAAACCACTCCCAAAAGCTTGTAATCCACCTGGTCAGGTTTAGTCACAACAACGACCCCACTTCTCTGATACTAAATTCTGTCTTAGTTACTCATCTCTCATTGCTGGGACAAATACCCAACACACAAAATGAAGGAAGGAAAGGTTTATTTAGCTCACAGTTACAGGAGGTTTCAGTCCATATTCAGCTAGCTCCAAGGCAAAGGGGCTCATGGTAGAGAGCAACAGTTCATGGCAGCCAAACAACAACAAGAAAAAGCAATAGATCTCATGTATTTATTTTCCATTTGTATTTCTTCATCTGAAAAGTGTGTATCCATCTAAGATGCCCATTTTCTTTTAATATGTGCATTGCAGTTTGTTTATTTTTTTGGAGGATTTCTTTTTTTTAATTTATTTATTTGTATTTTAACTTGAAGAGTGAAAAATACAAGCGAAAACAAAGAGAAAAATTACATAAACAGGGTAACCTATAATGATACATATGTTACAGATTTTCAAATCATGGATGGCTAATTTGATAGGTAGGTAGGTAGGTAGGTAGGTAGGTAGGTAGGTAGGTAGGTAGGTAGGTAGATAGATAGATAGATAGATAGATAGATAGATAGATAGATAGATAGATGTAGATATACATATATGTATTTTTTTAAAAAATAAAACAATCCAACACAGATCAGCAGTCCACAATAGAAGCAGGTTGTCCACAGAAGTTGTTGACTTGAGCCATACAAAGCTCATTATATTAATACGGCTTTACTTTATATACCTCCATTTTCATACTTTTCTGCTGGATGGTTAAGACCAAGTTAAAGCAAGACCTATATAACAAAAAATATAACTTTTGTATCAGATAAAGTCAGTCAGGTACTGTCAGGGTTTATCCTATAACCCTGTATGGCACTTTGTAGATCCCTTGTCAGTGTCAGCCTTGTGGACGAGTCACGGCCATTGCTTGACCAATTTGCTCTCTGTGGAAGCCTGAGAGAAAGTTTTCTCTCCATGTGACTCTCCTTAGGCACACTATACATCATCAATTGCATTCCTCTGTGGCCTCATAATCTCCTTGATCAGAAAATTTGGGGCACAACTGAGTTACACTATGTTATAGTACAAATTCTCCTATGTCCTGAGTCTTCACTGACGTTGAAAGCCTAAGGCCAAAATGTTGGCTGACCTTGCAGCCTTTCTTTTTCTCCAATTTTTGATCTGCAAACTTAGGTTGTTAACCTCCAGAAGAGAAGTTTATTATTACCCTGCAACATATGCAGTTCAGTTTACCCACACTATTTGTGTAAATATCAGACATCATAAGCATAACATGGAACATGTATTTTCCATCAAGTATTGAGATACTAAACTCTAAGTCTTTACAGAATATGAAGAATAAAAAAAAATAGGAATGAACACTTACATATATTTACATAGATATTTAGAAATCCATCCATATACAGCATAATATTGTAGCATGACTTCTGACTTTTTTTTGTCTTATTTTTTATTTACTACCCTTTAAAAAAAGGGCAGGGCTGGGGAAATAGCTCAGTGAAATAAGCGCTTGTTTGGCAAGTACAAGGGTCTGAGTTCAATCCCCAGTTCCACACACACACACACACAAAAAAAAAAAAAGGGCAGTATAGTAATAGCTGGTATGTCATGAAAAGAAGTACATACTTAGAAGACCAGAATGGCAGGCATTTGGAGTGTGACCCTTCTATTACATTTCGTTAAATTCAGTGCAGTTGCTTGGTTCACAGGTATCAGCATATATAGTTAGTCGGGGTGAGAATCCTACCACTTAACTGCTAGTTTCAAAAATCTCCTGATGTTTCTGAGGATCATTGTCTTACCCATCTAGTGTGCATAAGTGAATGCCTTGCCAAGGACTTGTATCTTATCGATATTTCTAGAAGTCCTGTGGCATGTGGCACAGGAAAGAGATATCCTTTCTAAGATAAAAGAAAAATTGCTGCATCGGACTCCCTCTACAACCAAAAAAGAGGCCCAGTGCCTAATGGGCCTACTTGAATGTTTTTGTTTTGTTTTCTTTTTAGTATTAGGCAAAAATTCTCAGATGTCACCACTTTTGATGTATACATCAAATTATAACAAAAGACAACTACAATGCGATGCCCCCTCTGGTTCATGAACAGCACACACACACACACACACACACATCATAGTAAACCAAGCTTATATATCTATATCTATATATAGATATAGATATATCTATCTATATCTATATATATATAGATATATATATAGATATATATAGATATATATATTTTTTTTTTTTTTGTCTTTTTGAGACAGGGTCTTACTATACAGTTCAGGCTGGCCTTAAGCTCATTTTGTAGCTCAGGCTGGCCTTGAACTCACAACAATCCTCCTGCCTCAGCCTCCCAAGTGCTGGGATTACAGGCATGCGCCACCACGCCCAGCTTCCAAGCTTATATATCACCATCAAGTGTGGTTCTCCTGTGAACTCACTTTGGGATGGATCATAGAGGATATCTTCAAATCCGATAGTTTCATCATTACCCCTCAAGATATTCATTGAAATGTTTGAGCTAGAACAAAACGGAAGACGCTGAACCTGCTGTACTGCTTTGAATTGCATTTGTAATTTTAGAGGAGCAAACAGACCTTGGATGTTTCGCAGTGTGGAAAAAACTGATTTTGTCTTGGTTGAGCTAAAATTTTTTTTCTGATAATTCAAGAGTGTGACTTGGTAACAGTTCTTTCGTCACACATGGAAAACCTTTCCGAAGACAATCATGTCATTCAACAGGCTCATATCCTGAAAGTTCAGTACCTGCAATACTGCCTTTTAGCTGAGATCCAAGTTCTCTGGCATTCACCTTCAGTGTGTTCTTTTTTCTTTTCCGAAACCCATGATTGAACTCAGGCCCTTGCACTTGCAAGACAAACACTTATTCCACTAAGCCATCTCCCTGGCCCCCCTCAGTCTGCTCTTGAATGCAGTGGCAACACATTCCTCACTTAGGTGTCTCACCCTGGCCCATTTACCAAGTGTCTCAGAAAGCTGCCAGCTTGGAGTAGGACCCAGAACAAGAGAAGGCTCTGTGACAGGCTGCTGTACACCTGCTCTGCCACTGAAGCCAGCCTCCTGCCTCAAAGTTGCAAGGGTGGAAGACTTTGCTTTAAGGAGAGAGCCCCCAAAGCACCAAGTTCCGGGATGGTGGCCACCGAGAGAATTCGGATTGGGTCCATAGTGCTCAGGCAAGCACTTATGCTGGTGAGCTATCTCCCCCAGCTACACTGTGATTTTTGCCTTTACCCCTTTTTTCTCTTCGTTAGGCCCAAGTTCCCTCTGCACAGCTGGTTTCTCCCATATCCATTCACCCCACACTTTTCTAATAAACTTTTTGACATCATCCTTGGCTTGCCTCCTTCAATTCTTTGTTCAAGGAAAGAAAGACTTGGGATACTTTTGATTGGTGAGCCATTTGTTAAAAACCTATGCTAGAACAGAAAGGCTGATTTAGCTCACAGTGTGTAAAGGTTTAGGTCCATAGTCAGCTGGTTCCAAAGTAGGACAGCATAGCAGAGGAGAAATACTCCGTGGCATGTGGTATGGTTTGTGTCTAGGTGTCCTTCCAAAGCCTCAGGCAGTCGTGGGGTACCTTCAGGAGTTTGTGATTAATTATTGTGGGTGTGGGGGCTGCACCCGCCCTGGGGCAGATAATTTGCATTTCAATGTAAGAAGGAAAGAGAAGGTAGCTGTTTGAGCTGCTGCTACTGCTCTCTTTGCTGTCTTGCTGCCCCCCCACCCCCCCATGAAAGGTTGTCCTCTGCCAGTGCAGCTCTGCCTTGCAGCCAGCTGAGTATGGACTGAACCTGCAGTAACCGTGAGCTACATAAGCCTTTCCTTCCTTCATTTTGGGTGTTGGGTATTTGTCCCACAACAAGAGAAGAGTAACCGAGACAGTGTGGCAGGCAGGAGGTAGGAACCGATAAGCATTACTTTCCTTTTATTCTATCAGGATTAAAAGATGATTGGATGGTGCCACACACATCCAGGCGGGCGCTTCTGTTTTCAGGTGCGTCCAGCCACACCCAGGACTATGCTAAACCAGTGGATTAATTTAGTTATCACACACATCCTTAGTCCTTATTCACACATCCTAGATCCAGCCACGTCCAACAAGCCCCACCTAGGAGCCCATGAAGTGGGGGTACATCTAGATACAAGCTATCGGAGATGGGAAGGGAAAAGCAGTTTCAAGCAGTCGGAGCACCCTGGCTTGTGTGGTGGAAAGGGAAACTGCACAAGCCCTTGAACGCACCGGGTTTAAGGTTTAAAATGTCGAGCAGGGTGTAGGTCTTCTGGAGCATCGACAGCGTGATTGACAGGGTGCCGAGTCACGCCAGCTGTGTTGTTGCCCTTGTCCACTTTCATAACTTACTCTGTTGTAATTGGTTGTGTGAACCTTCAGCGAACTCCAGGTGAAAGGTTACTGCAGGTCTGGCATGCAGGTGTCCTGGTTTTGGTTTTTTGTTTTTTTTTTTTTAACGGTAGCAAAGTTTTATTAAATATAGGGGAAAAAAAGACTCTGTAGAGTACGTTTAGGTTTAGACCAAATGAAAGTAGATAAAGTAGTACACCCTAAGGCGTGAGGGGGCCACCATGTAAGAGGGAACACAGTCACAAAAACTGAGTGAATGGTCCGGGGAGATAGCTCAGTGGAATAAGTGCGTGCTGGCAAGCGCAAGGTACTGAGTTTGATCGCTGGTACCATCAAAACAAAACAAAAAACCACCTCAGTGTGGGCTGTGGTTTTGGTGTCACTCACTCCTCAGGCTGATGTCAGGTCCAGGTCATCCCATCAAAAACCCGCTGGAGTTCTCGAGAGAAGTCCACAGGCAGGGCCTTGGGAATTGTTCTGCGCGTGTGTCCGGGGATTTTGTCAGCCTCTTCTCCAGCCAGTCTTAGCCACACCCTACCTTCCTGTCTCATCCCCTCCCCCACAGGGAACAGGGCTGCTCCTGTTTCTGAGGGCAGCTGAGCAGTGTACCACTGGGCGTGCACACCACCTCATGTTTACCTGTTCATCGGCTGAGGGAAATGGGACTGTTTGCGCTGTGCACTGTTATGAATGGAGCTGCTGGGCACAGGGGTGTATGTATGGCTGTCTGTGGGCCCCCACGTGGCTTTAGTATGTATTTGAGAGTAGAGTTGCAGGGTCATGTGGTGATTTTATGTTTCATTTTTAAGGAGCTGCTATAGTGATTTCCAGGGACCATTGTGCATGGTCCCTGGCAGTAAATGTGGATCCAGTTCCTCCATGTCCTCACCAATGTCGAGAACTACCATCCTAATCCAGATGAGGTGGAGTCTTACTGTGTGGAGCAGGTTTGTAAACTGAGGTCAAGTATTCTCCCTGGAAGTGCGCTAAGCCTGACTGTGACCAAAGGCTGGCTGTCATGGACTTCTAGTTGGGGAGTAAGGAGAAAGGATGGTCACATGGCAGACTGGCAGAGGGTGGACGAGATACAGCTGGACTTCAGGTGCAGGGTGCCAGGCAAGACTCCCTAAGAGGCAGAGAAGGCCTGCTGGGAGTGGGGTGCTTGGGAGGAGGCCAGGCTGGAGTTGAGAAGAGGCGGGGGTTCTGAGCCCTCTCTTGGCAAGCTGAGGATGGCCGAAGACTTCTACACAGCTGGGTCCTCTCCCAGACCCCTCACTGGCATCCAGACTAATACAGGGAGAAAAACTGATCTCGGGTGGGTGACCTCCAAATGATATAGGGAACCTCTAAATGACATAGGGAAAAATGATCTCCCAACCTGACCTGGATGAGTTTGTGTTCTTTAAAACCAAAGAATGAATTTTAGGAACAAACAGAGGTTATGAGAATATATTTATTGAAGGAAAGAAAGCTCCTGTCCAAGACAGGGGCAGGAGGGGGGCCTGAGCAGGTGACTCCCCAGGGAGCAGTCTCTTCCAGGGTTTTTTCTAGGGTAAAACCATGTGGGGCTAAGGTGGAGAATAGGGGAACTGGCTTAGGTGGATGTGGGATGGGACAAAACTATGGTCAACCAAAGGGATTTGAAGCACCATTGCTCAGGTAAAGTTGATTACACCCAGGACCTAATGGGAAAGCAAATCTTGGAGTAAGCAGGCATAAACACAGGACAGGGTTTCTTCCTGTTGGGGGTTGGATTACTGGACAGGGTCTCTTCCCATTGGGGGCTGGGCTAGTGACTCATTTGGGTGTTTCCAGGTGATGGATACCTATTTAGAACATCAATATCAGATGTTAATCTTTTAGCATTTTTTTGGCTTTTAGGTCTTTAGGTAGGCTCCCAGCAGGAGCATCCTTCCCTCCCACAGTTGTAAGAAATCTTTAGCCAGGCTTGGTGGCACAGGACTGTAATCCCAGCACTTGGGAGGCTGAGGCAGGAGGATTGCTGTTAGTTTGAGACCAGCCTGAACTACAAAGTGAGCTTAAGGCCAGCCTGAACTGCATAGTGAGACATTGTCTCAAAAAGACAAAAAAAAAAAAAAAAATCTTTGTCTTCTGTGTTATCTCCTTTGAGGCCCTGGCTTTGTCTCACTGCCTAGTATATTTATCTAACTCAGCTGCCTGCAACATCATATCACTGAACCTTTAGATCAAAAATCAACTAATTCTGAAGTCTGACCTGGAGCCAGACATTCCAGTAGCGAGTCAATAAATACCCTCCATTGTTCAAGTCAGTTTGAATGTGAGCTTGCATTTTGGCTTCACAAGGATAGTAACAGGGCCAGGCGTGGTGGCGCATGCCTGTAATCCCAGCACTCGGGAGGCTGAGGCAGGAGGATTGTTGTGAGTTTGAGACCAGCCTGAGCTACAAAGTAAGCTCGAGGCCAGCCTGAACTGCATAATGAGATCATGTCTCAAAAAGACAAAAATAAATAAATAAATAAAAATGGATAATAACAATGAATAAAAGTAATACTGTAAGTATAGAGGGAAAAAAAAAACCTACTGTGGTGGCCAAACTATGAAAAAAAGATGGAGGATCTTATGTTCCTGATGCTGGTCCAAAATTTAAAGTTCAGTGTATGGATTTTGCTGAAAATTTAAAATAATAGTTCCTGTAACTCTTAGGGACACACACAGAACCAAGGGCTCTAAGAAAAAGTAAGCCATGACTATGATTAACTGTGCTGAAAGGCAAGTTCTCTCACAAACCAACAGGCAGCCCTGGGATTACCGAGTTATTCCTGTTTCAGCAGCAAGCAGAAGGCTCGTATTTAAAACATAGGCCTTTTGGCACCCGCTTAGGCAGATGCAGGACCGGGTTCCATCCCTGGTATGCAGTGCCCAGCAGGCCCCTGGGATGGCACCTGAGCCTGGGCGTGGTGGCACGCAGCTGCAATGCCAGCGCTGGAGGCTGAAAAGAGGAGGATCACTAAGAGTCTGATGTGTGTAGTGAGACCCTGCAGACCCTGCACTAAATACCTTCGTAAAATAACTAAAATGTAGGACTTTTTGTAAAGGGTCAACTCATGTTTTAGATTATAAATGTAAATTTTGTGTTTTCTGTTGTGTAAATGTATGTTCATTCACTCACTGTTCTAGGTTGTTCAGTAAATAGTGGCTGTTCTTGCTGCTTGCTAAGATAAAATTCCTACCTTACCAATTCCTGTAAACCAAGTTAGCTTACAGAGATGACTTCAAAAAGGAAATTAAATGGGCTTTAACTTGTAACCTTGGGCTATGCAAGGCCTTGTGCAAGTACTCAGGTGCAAGATACCCAGAAAATAAAATAAAGCCCTAGGAAATTTAGTTTGAGTAGTGGTCACAATGACCCTAAGAACTTTATTGTGTGTCAGAACAATGAATTTGTTTACCAAACTGATGTGGTTCCAGCTTTTACACACACACACCCCCCCCTGCTTTGTGGGCTAGCCCCCTTTTGGTCCTCTCCTCTGTGAGAGGTGTTGGGGTGGGGGCCCTGAGCTCAGTAATAAATGGCTTTCCAAATTCCAATCTGGCTGATCTGGTTCCTATTCTGAGCGACCCATAACGCTTTTATTCTTCTTCCTCCTACTTTAGCATGAACCGATGACTAAAAACAGACATTCATGACTGCCACATAGGTTTTATTTATTTATATTTATTTACTTGGTTCGTTATTTTGGCAGAACTGGGGATTGAATTCAGGCCCTTGTGCTTGCCAGAGAAGTGCTTATTTTACTGAGCCATCTCCCTGACCCCATACATAGCTTTTAAATAAAATTACTTTTTAAGCATTTCACTGATGGGATTGTTGTAGGCAGTTGAGTTAGACAGAAATATTCTAGGCAGTCAGACAAAGCCAGGCCCTCAAGGAGACAAGGTGGAAGGCAAGGTGACCTTGCAACTTGGAAGAAACAGTCCTCCATACCTCCACACCTCAAGACCAAGACAAAAAAGGAAACACAGATACATACTTCCCTAGGGATGGGCATGGAGGATTGATATTCTAAATAAGTATCAGTCACCTTGAAAGAGCCCTATTGAGTCACTAGCCCTACCCCCACCAGAAAGAGACCCTGTCCCACATTCATGCCCGTTTGCTACATGGCTCGCCTCCCTATTTGTTCTTGAACTTAATCAGTTTTACCTGAGCAATGGTGCTTGTAATCTCACTGGTTGACCATAGTTCTGTCCCCACTCTTGACCACCTAAGGAAATTCCTTAGCCTCACATGATTTTGCCCTATAAGAATAACCTGAAAGAGAACCTCTGGGCCAACCCTCCTGGGTCCCCCTTCTGTTCCTCTCCCACAGAAACTTTCCTATCCGATAAAGTTTCTTCCTCAACCTCCGTTTGTTCCTAAAATTCATTCTTCGGTTTTAGAGAACACGAACTCATCCAGGTCAGGTCGGGAATTTCAATATCCCGAAACAGGATGATCTCCAATGGTTTTCACTAAATGTTTAACATTTACCAAAAGGCTGAATGAGGGGCCAAGGAGATGGCTCAGTAGAATAAGTGCTTTCCTAGCAAGCTCAAG
>PVKA01049720.1:0-13096 GCA_004027165.1 Ctenomys sociabilis | reverse complement strand
TTCCTTTTGTTTGATGGGTCTCTGGCAGGACTTGGTATTTCTAAAAAACTGTTTTCTCCTCTGGTACTGGGAATTGAACTTAGGGCCTTGTGTTTTCCAAGCGGGTGCTGCACCATCCCAGGCCCAGTACTTTTATTATCAGCTGCCACTAGTCTTATTTATTAACTTTTAAAAATAATAACTGGAGGGGAAAAAAGGAATTACAAAAGGTTAAAAACAAAACAACTTTCCTGAGAGTTTAAACAAGAGTAATAAGTGAAAAGCATTCACAAAGTGATACCTATAATTAGTAGTATTGATAGTAGTAGTAGTAGTAATAGTAATTAATAATAATAATAATAAATCAACCTATTAGGAAATCATTAAAGCATGCTCACTATGTGCAAGATACTCAGTAAAGGATGTTAAGACAACCCACTCAATTTTTTACCTCTCGTCTGGGAAGTGGTTGTTGTTATTTTCATTCTTCAATTGAAGAAAATAGATCCAAAAGACAGGAGTTAGTTGTCAAGTTTGGCTAGATTAAATCATGGTGGAGTTGAAGTCTATACTTAGGTGGCTCAAAGGTTTCTAGATTATGGGAGAGAGCACTGGAAGGGATTATGGAGCCCTAGCCCCCAACCAATTCACTTTTGCTTCCTGGTGGTAAAGACAATGGGTTGCTTTGCCACACACTTTCTGTTATTGACACTGGGCAGCTTCCTCAGAGGACCAAAGCAATGGCTCTGTTCCATCCTGGAGAAGAAGCTCCAAAACTGTGAGCAAAATAAATCTTTTTTTTTTTATAAGTTGATTATCTCAAGTAATCCATTTTATTTGTAGAAAGCTGAGGATGAAAGTCTAAAAGCAAGTTATTGGCTACTGTTTTTGCTTAAATTACCCTGAGGTTTTGGCACTGTAATTTCTGTAAAAGCATCAGGAAAATACACCATTATTTCCAAAGAAAAACACTAGTAAAAGGTAGAAAAGAGTAAACTTACTCTCTCTCTCTCTCTCTCTCTCTCTCTCTCTCTCTCTCTCTCTCTTCTTTTTGGTGCCAGGGATCAAACTCAAGACCTTAATTCTTGCTTAGTTTTTGCAAACTGATCAGGCCTACAATCTTCCAAATGAGGGTAAGGCAAAGGCTTAAATAACTGAATCAAGTGATATGATTTTAGGGCTGCAGGAGGTGCAAAATCCTCTAACAGAATTCAAGATTTTCTTGGAGCTAAGACAAACATCTTCTCTGGGCACCCAGTGTTTATTTAGTTATCAAGCAAAGCTAAGAATTTGAGAGGACTGTTCAAGGATCTTGGAGCTCAAGGGCTTCTCCAATTAAGACATTATCTTCACCCAGGAGTGAGATGCCTGAAGCTACAGTCTTTGTCTAGATAACTGAGGCTGGAGCTAGTATCCTCAGATATGGCCTTGTCTTATCCTTTGAGGTGTAAAGGTTTCACCCACAGGTGCAGGTCTCAGGCAGGGGCCAGTGACTCACTCACAGAGGTTCATTTCCTATGACTCCATGGCCCATCTCCAGATAAGAGGCCTGGGCCTTGGACAGAGTCCTTAATGTCAAGTCCTGTCCAGAATCACTTCATAGTAGACTCCCTCAGTAGACAACCATTCACGGGTCATAAAGCATACCTTCTTTCCAGTAAGTCATCAGTCATATTAAAGAAAACTAAATTTATGAACTTTAATGTTTACTTTGGAAGAATTAATTTTCTCTATTTTTGAAGTGAAAAATTGGAGTCAAAGTGTACCTTGAACACCTGCTGTCTCACTTGTGACCCACAGCCCAATGTGTCTTTCAGCTTTTCCTCTAGCTCCTTTCTCAACTGTTCCAAGGCTCCAGAGGGATTGTTAAATTCTGATGTTCCAGACTGAACATGGTTTTACAAAAGCCTTCTTGATAGAAATGTGATGGACTGGGTAAATAGTTGTTTCAAATTGTCACAATATGTCACTTCAGTTTGCTATAATGATGTGTTTTGAGCTGTAAAGCTGATAGATCAGCTCTCACTGTATCAAATACATTCCTTTTCCTTCCCATGGATTTTCTTTGACGTTACATTGTCATGGCAACAAAATACCAGCAAAGCTAAATGTACTTGGTAGCTGGGAAAAAGAAACATAATCTACAAACAATAAAGCAAACCATGGAAACAGTTTAGTTCCATATATCAGAGCTGACATTCAGATACAACAGATCAGTCTACTTGCAAGATATATATTCTTGTGGAGTATGCTATGGTAAATACAAAGGATTAATATCTGAATATGGTTTTTCAAGGTTAAGAGCTAAGAGATAAAGAAGTAATCAAGATGTCTTTTGGGTTTTATAATTCCGAAAGGAGATAAGAACAGATCTCAAAATAGTGTGACAATGAAATTGAGCATAAATGATAAGGACCACCATTATTACTCAGTTTGCCCTGGGAGCAGAAAGTAACATCCACAAGTTTGAGCTGTTTTTTGCCCAATTCTCATTCTCTCTCCAGAACCAGGCAGTAGTTGGTGGGTGTGTTTTCCTTGGTTCTTCATCCCATATTCCTGATGCTGCTCAGGAGTATTTCCAGCTACTCACAGTTTCTTTATCAGAAAACAATGGACACGGAGGCTGAAAGGTCCTAGAAAAATTGCATAATTCAATTTCTTCATTTTTTATATTTCCAGGCTGTAACATATATCTTCCTTGCATGGAGTTGGTACATACACATAGCACATCATCATTCTTTTTTAAAATCTCTTTTCTCTTCCCTCCCTCCACTTCTTGATCCCTTCCCCATTTGAAAAGGATCTATCTACTTCATCATCTATCTTTTATTTTGCTCTTAATTTATAATTTAGATTTCTCAAATTAAAAAAAGTATTAAGTAAGGTTGTGTTTTTATTTCACTTAACAGTATGGTCTCAAACCACACCCATTTTCCCACAAAAGACTCAGCATTATCTTTATTTATGATAAAGTGGAACTCCATTGTGTATAAATGCCCCATTGTATTTATCTCTTTGTCTGTTGAAGGACATATAGGCTGTTTCCAAAATTCAGGTATTATGAGTTGTGCACATATAAATATGGCCATGCACATAGCACTATAATATGATTCCTCACTTTCAAGAATGTACTAGGAAGAAGAATAGCTGGGTTAAATGGAATATATAGCTGTAATTTTTTGAGGGATCTCCATATCAGATGAGTTTATACTCCTATTAATAATATAGAGAGATTTCTTTTCTCCTAAATGTCTCACAAATATTTGTGTTTTCTTTTTATTTTTGGGGTGATGGTCACACTTTCTGGGACAAGATGGAACCTCAACATCATTTTAATTTGAATTTCTCTAATGACCAGAAATTTTGAGTGTTTCTTCAGGTATTTATTGTTCATTTTTACTTATTTTTCTGAGGGATATCTATTCATTTCACTTTCCCATTATTTGTTTGGTCTTTTTTTTGGTAGGGGTCTAAGTTTTTTTAGTTCTTTATGTTTTCTAGGTATTAGTTATGTGTCTAAGCTGTAACTAGCACCCTCTCCCTAATTTTGTAGGTTGCTTCTTCGTGCTTGTTTCTTTTGCTGTTCTCAAAATTTTTACTTCTGTATAGTCTCGTTTTTTATTCTACGCATTATTTATTGTGCAGTAAGGATTCTACTCAGAAAGTCCTTGCCTATACCTATGAGTTCAAGAGTTTTACCTATTTTGTCTTCCAGAAAGTTAAGTGTTTCTATGTTACCATTTAGTTTTTTAATTCATTTAGATTTTAGTTTATTAACTGGTGAGATATATAAGCCTATATTCAGTCTTCTGCCTGTGTTTAGCCAGTTTTCCAACACAACTTATTAAAAATGTTGTATAAAGGACCCCTATCCTGAGTCCCGAATTTCCAATACACAAATTTTCTGCCTGCGTATTTAATTATTCCCTGCAGCATTTTGGTGATACTGCTAGCTGTCATTGTCTGCTTTGCCTTCTTTAAAAGATGTTTCAAACAAAAAGATTTTAAAGTAAGAAAATTTTGAAACTGTGAAAAACTAGCTTGCCTGGACAATGCAACAGGGATCGGGGCAGAGGTTCTGGGAGTTCTGGGTAACTAGCTTGCCCATAGGAATCCAGCAGGAATTGGCATGAAAGTGCTTGGAATTCTGGGGATGTAATTCAGCTGGAGGAACTAGGACTGGCACAGAGCTAATCAGAACCCTGGGGAATTAGCTTGACCAGAGGAATTCAGGTGCCTGGCCCTGGAACCTGGCAATTGGCCTTGCCAAAGGAACACAGGATAAAACCACTCTAGCAAGGGGACACATTTTATACACAAACTCCCAATCTACAATCTGTTTTGTTATATGACTATAGTCTTTGCTCCTGTGGTCTAAAGTACTAAAATGTTAGTTACCAAAGTTCGTCAATTTCTAAATTTTGCTTGAAGTTATTATTAGTGCTAATTGTACTACCATAGCAAGGACATCATATCTATCTTAACCAGTTGCTCTCCCTTGGGTAGCAATATTGGGAAGTACTTGGGTAATAACCTCAACAAAGCCCTACACCTAAAGATGGAAGACAGTGCCAAATGGAAATCAACATGCCACTCTCAATTAATTGAGAAAGCAGGATCTTGGGACAAACACAAACCAAGTATCTCCTACACACAAAAGATATCCCTAAAGAACAGACTTTTCCTGTAGAGGATTTGATTGTAGTGATATTCTTACCGACTATCAAAATTTCATAAGGATTATCAAAGAAATCAAATAAAGAATTCTTTCTGAAATAGAAAATGAAAAGATGGAGCAAAATGTGATCTCAGGCCTTAAACCCACCCAGAACAAATCCAGGAGATATCAGCATTAAAGATATTGGAAGTCACATGCCTGAAATCTTTGAAATGATTGCAACTGAAGTAATGAAACAATTCCTGATGGGTATACAGGAAATCAGATCAGAAATAATCTCTCAGGTAAAAAAAAAAAGGCAATAGTAACAATAATGAAAGAATAACTGAGCATATCTAAGGAAGACATTGAAAAAAAAAGGGAGCATAGAAAAATTATGGAAACCTTAAATGAGCAATATAGGAAAGAAATAGAATACATGAAACACAGTCTAACCACCAAGGTCCTCAGTCCACCAACTAAAAGAAATAGACTGGCAGAGTGGATCAATAAACAAAATCTAACAATGTGTAATATACAAGAAACATATTTAACTCAAAAGGAAATTCATAGGCTGAAAGTCAAAGGATGGAAAACAATATTCCATGTACTAAGAACTCAGAAAAAATCAGGGGTAGCTAGCTATTCTGCTCACAGACAATGTGAATTTCAAACCAAGAATGAACAAATGAGATTCTTAAAAACAGGTTGTCATTGCATACTGGTTACGAGAAAACTTCCAGAATAGATAACAATGATATGTATGTATTCACCAAAAATGGGTGTATACAACTATGGAAGACAAATTGTAAAGGACATGAAAAATCAAATAATAATAATGCAATCTTAATGGGAACCTTAACATTCCTTTATCTCAAAGAGCTAGGACAACTAGACAAAAGATTATCAAAAAAGTAGCAAACCTGAGGCAAACCTTGGGAGAAAAAATGCACTTAGTAGACATTTACACAGTGTTCCACCCAGCAACATCTAAATAGACATTCTTTCAGCTGCAGATGGAGCATTCTCTAAAATAGACCACATATTAGTCCATAGATCAAAGTTAAGTAAATACAAGAAAATTAAAATTATCGCATGCATATTATCTGAGCACAGTGCAATGAAAATGAAAATTAATGACAAAATAAACTGCAAAATCCTCATAAACACATGCAAATTAAATAGCATCCTCCTCATCAACCAATGGATCACAGCTGAAATTAAAGAATATCTGCAGTCTAACAAAAATTTAAACACAGCTTAACAGAATCTGTGGGATGAAATGAAAGCAGTATTCAGAGAAAAATTTATAGCAATGAACTCACAGGATAGGAAAACAGAAAGAGAACAAATACAGAGCTTAATGCTGCAACACAAGCTTTTCAAAAAAGAAGAGCATGTGAAACCTAAGACCCAAAGAAGCTAGGACAATATAAAGATATTGAGACAAATAAAATACAAAAATTAATGAATCAGAGAGTTGCTTCTTTGAAAAATTAGACCTGTAATCCCAGCACTCAGGAGGCTGAGGCAGGAGGATTGTTGTGAGTTCAAGACCAGCCTGAGCTACAAAGTGAACTTAAGGCCAGCCTGAACTGCATAGTGAGACCCTGTCTCAAAAAGACAAAAAACAAAACAAAACATAGACCCAGACACATGCTGGGCCTGGGGTTTGGCTGGGGAGGGGACTTGGGTGCGATGAGTAGGCTGAGATTTATAATTGTAATATGAAGAGTAACACGAATCAAATATTGAACTGCATTTTTGAACATTTAAATTTTTATTTATTAATTGATACAGGGTCTTGCTATGCAATTCAGACTCCCCAGGACTGGGGTTACAGGTGTGTGCCACCATGCCTGGTTTCTGGGCTGGCACAACATATCTAAGGTTCTGAGGCCATGCACAGTAGGCAGAATCAGGGATTGAACTTGTTCCTTGTGCTTGCCAGGCAGACACGTAGACCACTGAGCTATCTCTCTGCCCCTTGATGTACTATTGATCTAAATAAATATCTACTAAATAGAACAACTTTACCTCTATTAACAATAGGAGCTCAACAGTAATAGTGTATAGTTAATTAGCTGCCTAGAAGTTCATAAAGCTTAGTAGTTATATTAACAAAGAGAGGTGTGGAACAGCAGAATAAAAAATGCAAAATTGAGAAATTAATAGAATATAAGGAGAGAAAAGTGATATGTGAAGTTCTTTTATTTTTTTATTTTTTGGAAGAATCAGGGATTAAACTCAGGCCTTTGTACTTGCCAGGGAAGTGCTTATACCACTGAGCCAACTCTCCGGCAGCACTGTGAGGTCCTATAGAGAGTAAAACAAAATTAATGGTGTTAGATAACAATAATGAGGAAAAAAAGAACAAAAAGAAGAAATCCAAGCAGAAGATAAGAGAAAAATAAAAATAGAGAGAAAAAAGTTAGAAAGGAAAATCTGGAAAAAGAAACCAAATCCTAGTGAAGAAAGGATAAAAATAATAAAAAGTAGAAATATCAAAGAATACTTGAACCAGAAAAATAAATTAAATAAATAAATAAAAATAAATTCTTGTGTTTTTGAACGAGTGGTTTCTTTCAAAGATCTCAAGTCTTATAACCAAGCCTGCCATGATTTTCTATGCCTAGGACCAGTGGGATTGTGGAATGTACTACCTGCATCAGAGGCCCCTCTGTCCACTCAGCCCTGGCTGTGGTTACTACTGAAGCCAAAGCGTGTCCTTGTTTCTGTTGGGAAATGGACAGCAGGATCAACCTTGTGATCTCTGCTGAATGGAAGAAGCACCAGGGGAGGGGTTCAAGTGTAATATTGGGCTTAGTGTTTCAACCTCAGGATTTGGTTGCTTCCTTGTCTGCTTGCACGTAGTCTACATCCAGGGTCTTTCCCCCCCCACCCCCCAGAGGAAGTTGTTTTTATTTTTTTATTTTATTTTTTTATTGAAGAACAAATAGCAATGAGACGGTGTCAAATCAAATTAACGGGACAGCCATCTTCCTCGATCCCGCCCCACATGCCTCTAGTCAGAGCGACCAGCCTGGGACAGCAGGGCCCAATCTGGCAGCCTCCTGGATCCCGCCCACAAGCCCTCTGAGTAAGTGGGAATTTGCAGGACTCACCTGGATTCCCAGAACAATGATTGTGTGGTGAGCTTAAGGGAGAGCCTTTGGGTTCTTCCCATGAAAGCTACCCAGTTCTCCCCCCCCCCAAGCCCTCCAAGCAAGTGACTGGACCCACTCAGCAGCAACTCCCCAGATGCCCTGCCCCAAAGCCCGCTGAGCCAGTGGGAATTTCCCCGACTCCCTGGGCATCAAAGTTCAGTGAGTGTGTGGAGAGTCTGAAGGAGAGCCTTTGGCTTCTCCCTGTGTACTCTGCACCATACAGAGCCTCAGTCCCCAAGAAATCCTAGCCAGAGATCTACCTGAGACACCCTAGACAGACCTACCTGGCAGCTCACTGGAGCCACTGCCCCCAAGCCCACCTCAGGAGCGAGAACGTTTGGTGACTCTCCTGGCACTCAATCCACTCCCTCCTGGCCTGCTGAGTGTGAGGGAGAGCTTCTGTGACCTCCAGTGCTCCCCTAACCAGGGACCCAAGAGAGAGAAATCACAAGAGCTTTAGCCGCCCCTCCCGAGAAACCGCCCTGAGACAACAGCTGATGCCAGCGGCCTCCTGGATCCCGCCATCAGCTAAAAGGAACTGAACACAACAGCTAGATCCAGGCCAGTCATAACTGAATAATCTCAAACTTAATAGACTGGCACCCAAATCTCATTATACGCTAAGGCTATAACTGCACCAAAGCTCTACAACAAAGGTCAGATGTCAGTGCTATACAAAATGACAAAGACAGGGAGAAAAATGCAATCTCAGGTCTTGAGTCCACTAATAAGTACAGAGAACACTAGCTCAGCTGAAATGAATGAATTAACAGAGACTGAAGCAAAGGAACAACAACAGAAAGGTATAGAGGAACTCAGACAAGAATTCATGCCTGAAATAAAAAACGAATTATTTGAATATGTAGCGTCTGAAATAAAGAATCAAATCCACAAACATCTGAGGGAAACCAAATGCTCACTCAGAACAAGTGCAGAGAATACTATTCTAGCTGAAATGTATGAATTAACAGCATCAGAAGCAAAGAAACAACAGCAGAAAGGTCATGAGGAACTCAAAGCAGAAATACTTTCCGAAATCAAAAAAGAATTCTTTGAAATCATACCATCTGAAATACAGAAATAATTCTGGAAATATACAGAGGAAATCCAATTTGGAGGAAACTCTGAAGAAAAAGAATTAATAGCTACATCTAAAGAAGACATAGATTTAAAAAAATAGAGGAGATCAGAAATATGATGGATTCCTTGAATGAGCACTACAGAAAAGAAATAGAACGCATGAAGCAGAGTCAAAGAGATATAGAAGAACTAAAAATATCAATCACGTGTCTACAAAACTATTTAAGTGAAAGCTAAGACAGAGTTTCAGATCTAGAGGATGCTGGTGCAGCTAGTGAAAAGGTGAAAAAGGATCTCTTAAAAACAAAAAGAACGCAGGAAAAAATAATTCATCACATGCAAGATGACGCCAAGATGAGCAATGTGAGATTGATTGGCATCCATGAGAATGAAGGAGTCAATACAAATGATATAAAAAGAATGTGGGCAGAAGTAATCACAGAAAACTTCCTAAATATGAGGAAAGAAACAAACATTCAAGTAAACGAACCATACGGAACACCAAATAACTTCCACCCAAGTAAAATCACAAGACATATAATAGTCAAGATCCCAGAAATCCAACACAAGAATAATACACTCAAAGCTGCTACAGAGAGGAAGCAGATCACATTCAAAGGAAAACTCATCAGAATTACAGCTGACTTCTCTACACAAACCATGAAGTCAAGGAGAGCATGGAGCAGAGTTCTGCAAGTCCTGTATGAAAACAAATTCCAGCCCAGACTATTATACCCTGAAAAACTCTATTTCAAGTTTCATGGAGAAGTGATATACTTCCACAAAAAAGAACAACTAAAGAATTTCATGATGACAAAGCCATCCCTACACAGGCTACTGAAAGGTGTTCTAGAGAGAGACCAAAATGACCAGAACTGCATGAATGAGAATGGAAGGAACCCACTAAACAGGAGAGACAATTAGACACAGGATACAAAGGAGTAAACAACACCAAGTAAATACCATGACAAACCTTAAGTCAACACATTTCAATTACAACCATCAATGTAAATGGACTCAATTCACCAATTAAGAAAAATAGACTGGCACAGTGGATTAGGAAACAAAATCCAACAATATGCTGTATATAAGAAAAAACTTAACTCAAAAGGACATTCATAGGCTCAAAGTCAAAGGATAGAAAACAACACTATATACTCCAGCACCTCAGGAAATAGCAGGAGTAGCAATTCTGTTATCAGACAGTCTCAACTTCAAATGCAGAAGGATCAAACCACAGAAAGAAGGCCATTCCATATTAGTCAGGGAAAAAATTCAAGAACAAGAGGCAACACTCATAAATATCTATGCACCAAACACAGGAGCACCCAACTATGTAACACAAATCATAATGGACATGAAAAACCTAATATCAAAGACCACAATCTTAACAGGAGACATTAACACCCCGTTATGCAAGTATATGCAAGAAAACAGAAATTATCCCATGCATATTATCTGACCACCGTGCAATGAAACTGCAACTAAATGACAAAAGAAACAAGCAAAACCCGCTAAATGCATGGAAATTAAACAACACCCTACTCAGCAATCAATGGGTCACAGAAGAAATTAAACAAGGAGTTCCACAATATCTACAATTCATTCAAAATTCAAGCACAACATACAGGAATCTATGGGATGCAATAAAAGCAGTTCATAGGGGAAAAATCATAGCTATGAACTCACACATTAGGAAAACAGAATGGGAACAAATAAACACTCATAAGTGAAATAAACTAGACACACATGTGCAAATATCGTATAGTCTCCCTAGTATAAGAAGTCAAAAGAAGACATACAAATAGAAATGTACAATATCAACTAAAAACAATTGAATCAGATAGTTAGGGCAAACTGAACAGCACATGCTGCAGGGTACTAATCAGCTTTTCTTCCGGATGGTAGACCCGGACCCAGCACAAGCTGGCCAGCTCAGTACAGCCTACTCAGTGAATAAGATCATCCACTCTCCTTTTGTGAGCCCAGAAAACCCAGCAAAGCCCAGGCCCACCCACCTGGGGAACGCCCTGCCTAACATAGGAGGGCTGACCCCGGGAACCAACAGAGGGGAACCAAATGAGCTGCAGCAAAAAAGGAACTGAACACAACAGCTAGACCCAGGATAGGCATACCTGGAAAATCTCAAACTTAATAGACTGGCACCTGAATCTTATAACAAGCTAAGGTTATAGCTGCACCAAAGCTCTACACCAAAGGTCAAAGATCAGTGCTATACAAAATGACAAAGAGAAGGGGAAAAATACAATCCCAGAACTCGAGTCCATCAGGAAGGGCAGAGGACACTAGCTCAGCTGCAACGAATGAAATAACAGATACAGCAGCAAAGGAACAACAGCAGAAAGCTATAGAGGAAATAAAACGAGAAGTAATTCCCCAATTTAAAAAAGAAATATTTGAATACATAGAATCTGAAATAAAGAATGAATTCCAGAAACATTGGGTGGAAAAATGATGCTCACCCAGAACAAATGCAGAAAGCACTATTCCAACTGATATATATGAATTAACAGCATCTGAAGCAAAGAAACAACAACAGAAAGATCATGAGGAACTCAAAGCAGAAATAAGTTCTAATATCAAAAAAGAACTTTTTGAAGTCATACGATCTGAAATACCGAAACAAGTCCAGAAATATACAGAGGAAATCCAACTGGGAAGAAACACAGCAGAAAAAGAATTAATAACTACCTTTAAAGAAGACATGGATAAAAAAATTGAGGAGATCAGAAATATGATGGATTCCTTGAATGAGCAATACAGAAAAGAAATAGACCACAAGAAACACAGTCAAAGAAATATAGAAGAACTAAAAATAGCAATCACGAGTCTACAAAACCGTCTGAGTGAAAGCGAAGACAGAGTTTCAGATCTTGAAGATGCCAGAGCAGCTAGTGAAAAGGTGAGAAAAGATCTCTTAAAAACAAGAAGAATGCAGGAAAAAATAATCCATCACCTGCAGGATGACGCCAGAATGAACAATGTGAGAATAATTGGTATCAACGAGAATGAAGGAGTCAATACAAATGAAATAAAAAGAATTTGGGAAGAAATAATAGCAGAAAACCTCCCAAATATGAGGAAACAATCAAACATTCAGGTCACCGAAGCATACAGAACACCAAATAACCTCAAGCCAAGTAGAAACACATCGCGACATATAATAGTTAAGATCGCAGAAATCCAACACAAAAATAATATACTGAAAGCTGCTAGAGAGAAGAAGGAACTCACATTCAAAGGAAAACCCATCAGAATTACAGCCGACTTCTCTACACAAACAATGAAGGCAAGAAGAGCATGGAGCAGAGTTCTTCAAGTCCTACATGAAAACAAATTCCAGCCCAGACTACTATACCCTGCAAAACTCTCTTTCAAGTTTGATGGAGAAGTGAAATACTTCCACAACAAAGAACAACTAAAGAATTTCATGAGGACAAAGCCATCCCTCCACAGGCTGCTGAAAGAGGTTCTAGAGAGAGACCAAAACGACCAGAACTCCATGCAAGAGAATGGAAGGAACCCACTAAACAGGAAAGTCAATTAAACACAGGTTACAAAGGAGTAAACAATACCAGCTAAATATCATGACAAACATAAGTCAGCACATTTCAATTATAACCATCAATGTAAATGGACTCAATTCTCCAATTAAGAGAAACAGACTGGCACAGTGGATTAGGAAACAAAATCCAACAATATGCTGTATACAAGAAACACACTTAACACAAAAAGACATTCATAGGCTCAAAGTCAAAGGATGGAAAACAATACTGCATGCCCCAGCACCTCAGAAAAAAGCACGAGCAGCAATTCTGTTCTGAGACAGTCTCAACTTCAAACCAAGAATGATCAAACGACACAAAGAAGGCCACTATATATTGGTCAGGGGAAAAATTCAAGAGCAAGAAGTAACATTCATAAATATCTATGCACCAAACACAGGAGCACCCAACTATGTAAGACAAATCTTAAGGGACATGAAAAACTTAGTGTCTAAGAACACAATCTTAACAGGAGATCTTAACACACCCTTATCTCAAAAAGATAGGTCAACCAGACAAAAAATTAGCAAAGAAGTAGCAGAACTGAACAAGAGCTTGGAACAAATGGACCTGGTGGACATATACAGAGTGTTCCACCCAACCACAGCTGAATACACATTTTTTTCAGCTGCACACGGGTCATTTTC
>PVKA01049719.1:0-13096 GCA_004027165.1 Ctenomys sociabilis | reverse complement strand
AGCTATTAAGAATGATAAGTTTGAAGCATTTATACTGAAGTGGATGTCACTTGAACATATACTCATAAGTGAAATAAACCAGACACACATGTGTAAATATCGTATAGTCTCCCTAGTATAACAAGCGAAAAGCAGAAATACAAAAGGAAATGTATAACAAGTAAAATCAATTGAGTCAGATAAGGCAAAGTGAATGGCACAAGCTGCAGGATACTAATCAGCCTCTCTTCGGGTGCATTGTTTAAAGACCAACTGCTTAATGAGCGGCATCAAATGACAGGCCGCAGCGTGCCATGTCCTGCAGGCGACCATGAAAGGAACGGCCCTGGGAGGGACAGCATTCCGGAAATGACACATGCCCAGGGAAGGGAGGAGGCGGCCCCCAATGGGATGGGCTTCCACATCCTCCCTCCCTCAAAGGCGGCTCCCAGGGCGGGGCCCTGGGTTCCACCTCCGCCCCCCTGCTGAGAGTGGTCATCCCCTCATCACCACCCATTTCCTGTAAGTCGTGGCGCAATGCCCCATAAGAGTTGTTACGCTCTTTCCCTCTGTTCCCCTTATCCTGTTTGTATTTAGCCTTTAGGTCCGCACACTCACCCTCATCGTCTGCTTTGGGCGAGTCAGATTCAGAGGAAAATCGCGACCCGTCTCTAGAGCTCTCAGACCTGGCCTCCTCAAGGGCACACCGTGCTTCCCCTAACTCGGGCTGAGTCTCAGGGGGACCCTCTGTTTTTAAACAGGCCCTCACCATCTCCCAGATGGGGCGGACCATTGGGTCAATATCGCCCTCCTCTTCTGCAAATTGAATATCTTTTCCCAACTTTTCCCATGAGGGCAGGGTTAGCGACCCGGTACGCCAGAACCAGGGAGCCATTATATCTAGGTGTTCATGGAAGGAAGTCACAGTCCTCTTATCCAACCGCAGCCCACGGGACTTCAGCAACATACGAAGGGAAAGGGCAAGCGGGGAGCTGTGAGTGTTGCCCATAGTGAAAACAAAAGGAAAAAGGGGGGAGGAAGCCCGATCGGCGCAGTAGCCTGCCGGGCACGCCTTTATTTTTCAGGCAGAAAACTCTCCTTCCTCAAGGAGACACAGATTCCCCAAGGGTGTCGCGCCCACCCGGGGCCAGGTTAAGCCGCTGCTTACCTGAAGGTACGTACCACCTCTCCACTCGATTAGGGTCAGGCCGGATCCCCGTACGGGCCACTAAGTATGTCCGGCGCCGCTCCCATCCCGCGGAAGAAGATACTCAGACACTCAGCAACGGGTTCAGCAAGCCTTTATCGAGTGTGATGCAAGCCTCTACATGTGTCCGCTACCCGCGGCTCCTATTGTGCAAGCATCTATCGGGTGGGATGCAAGCCTCTACATGTGTCCGCTACCCGCGGCTCCTATCGTGCAAGCATGGCGAATCTCGCGATACAGCAAGCTATATAGATTTCACAAACCAATCACAACTGGAGGGGCCCAGGCATAGCAACAAAAACCCGGAAGCCGGAGGTGGGCGCTATCTTAGCAGACACGATGGGCGGGGGAGCCAAAAGCGGCCAGCATCTCAGAGCGGCTCCCGACATCTCACTTTCCATTGAACACTTTGTTCTGATCCCTTCTCTAACAACTTTTCCTAATCTGCTGCTCTATTGTGATCTCCCATTGCCCTTTCAGTTATTTGCCTAGCAGAACACCAAAGTTCTAAATCTACCATATGGCCTGCTGGAAAAAAAGTAATTTCTCAGAGCCTTCCCTAGATGAAGCACTTAACCTGCGTTGGTGGTATAGTGGTGAGTATAGCTGCCTTCCTAGATGAAGCACTTCTTCCAGCACAATCAGGAAAGGGAGATTGTGAAAAGGTCTCTGCCAGATCCTCCAGTTCAAAAGAGGAACAGTGGCAACAGGAACAGAACAATGTGAATTCTATGACAGAAAGTGATGACATGGGCATCCTGTCAAAGGACTAAGGACAGAGAACTTAGATTGCAGAAATGCACACATGCTTGATGTTCTACCAACAAGGAGTCTGGTTGATCTCTCCTAAAGCATCTCTCATGGGAGACTGTAGTGTACAAATATTGCACCTTCTATGTGCACTGCTTGCTAATGCCCAGAAGTAGTACCCAGGGTGCCCAGCACCTGTGGAGTTTTGGTAATTTTATCTCCTTCCTACAATACTTCCTACCATACCCAGATTAACAAACCAGAAGAAGCCCTGCAATTCGGTAAAGAGAAACAACTTTCTAACTCTACCTTCAAAGACAAAAGAGGCCGTATGCTTTAGCAAGTAAAATAAAAGTATCAAACCCTAACTGTGAGGAGAAATAGGGCCCATTTGTTTGAAATCAACATCTCCCTTTGCAGAAATGAGCATGGCACTCCCTAGCCAGGAACAGAGGATGGGGTGCACAGGAAATGATGGTAATGTCCATCCCTGCCTGACCACTGCTAGTAGTCTGCAGCATATCCTCTTATGCAGCAGGCTGCAGGCTCCTGGAGCTGGTGGCACCTGCTTACACAGCCACTTCTCTTTCAGTAAGGAAAGGTGAGGCTACTCATTACGGATGCAGCATGGAGAATGTTGGGGTAACTACTTATTTATAAAACAGATCTCCATATCTTATACTTCCTATTGCATTGCCAGGCCCAGCAGTACACATGGAGGTGTAACACAGGCCTTGCTCCCTTAGGGTTCTGTGCTCTTGGTCTGGGCCCTCTGCAGAGCATCATGAGTGACCTTGCCCTGTTACCCCAGGATGACGGAATGCTTCAGCAATACATTTTGTAAGAGCATTGCTGCATTCTTCAAAAGAAGAGTCTTTTACCTGACAGGTCTGTGACTCCTGTGTGTGCCTGCTGCTACCAGTGCTGGGGAACAGGCTGCAGGTCAGGGATGGGAGGGCAGCTTTTTATTGTGGCACTAGGCTTGCACATGCAGGATCCAGGCTTGTAAAGATCGATTCCTAGCGCATAAAATGAAGCTCCCAGGTGGTGACTAAAGCAGAGATGTGGTTAGAACTCTCATCATTAACTGTGGTAAGTGTTCTTTTTGGAAACTGAGGACATGTCTGCATCACAGTCCTATTTGGGACTCAGAAACTACAAATATTGGTGTAGTCTTATGATGTGCACCATGCTATTGAGGATCTAGAGATTTAATTAAATTTTATTCATCTTTATGGAAGTGAAAATAACTAAACTTTATTGGATAGTCCAGGGTGAAGCATTCAAGTTCTCAGTTTCTGGGGTTGTGAGTTCAAATTCCCATAGTGAAAAGAAGAAATGATAGGAAGCTGGGTCACTACGCATCTCAGGTCAGGAAACCTGTGTTTTCCCTATTGCTGGCAGGTGAGGGTAGTACATCTAGAGGGTGTTTACACGGCAAGTGCAGGACCATTTGAAAGGAATTATCCCTTTATTCTTGAAGGCCCTTTTTGCACTTTGAAGTAAGAATACCATTTTGCGAGATTCCCAGTAGCGCCTGAGAGGTCTGATAAAAGATCTCCTATTAGATCTCCCATCAAGTGATGATGGACATTTTGCCTTCTATTATACGTCATTTATACCCACTCACCAAACATCAATTCTTGATCCCAGATCCCTTGAGGAATTATCCTAGGGCTGCTAGAAAAGAACTCCAAGCAAGATAGTGAGATCCACAATGCACAGGAGCACACTCTGCAGTAAGTTAGAGTCTCTACATACTTGGGGATTTTTGCAGCAACCCATGCCATAATATTTCAGTGGATAAAGCCATAGTGTGTGGGCTGAGGAGATACCTGATTAGAATAAATGCTTGCTTGGCAAGTTCAGGTTCCTAAGTTCAATCCCCAGTACCTCAAAAAAAAAAAAAAAAAAAAAAAGAAAGGGCATAATGTGGGGACTGAGCAGTGAGTCACTGCTTTGAATGTACTGAAGACTTTGGAACCAGCATGTTTGAGGCAACATGGAAGAAGTAGGAACTCAGGGCCTATCAAGGGTCTAGCTGACATAGAGTGATCCATTCACCCAAATACAAACTACCCCAATCTCGACCTTGTTTCACTGGCATCTGAACGCAAGGCACACCGGGGCACCTCATCTGACTCACATAAGGCACAACCATTGATGTGATCTTCAATGACTCCTGCCTTGTCAGATGAACAACTTGGTCTTGTTCTGAGGTTTGCTCTTTAGAAGGTGACTGCAGACACCCCCCAATCTGTTAACAATGTTGGAAAACAGAGGGGACAGTGTGAAATCCTCTTCCTTGTCAGATTTTCACATGCCGACCAAACTATCCAGATACATTGCTTTGTCATTTTTTCTCTGCCATTGAAGCTTGCTTTATTTATTTATTTATTTATTTATTTATTTATCTATTTTTATTATTTTTTGCAGAACCAGGGATTGAATTAAGGCCTTTGCACTTTCCAGGGATGCACGTATACTACTGAGCCATTTTCTCGGCTCCAGGAAATCTTTTGAAGTGAGACAAATTGTTACTCAGGAACTGTTAGACTTAGGGTCTTACACTGAAGGGATCAGATTCAGGAACAGAGAGGACAGGGATTGAGATTCTTTGATAGGTTTTGAAAATGTGAAGCTACTTTTCCACTCATGCTGTAAACCCTGAGCAAATGGTAAAATGTGGAGTCCACTGACTGCCTCACTGGGTAAGTGCAACAGGACATTACATTGCCTCATTCAGCCTTTGAGTGAGAGAAATATAGTGGATGGAGTCATTTGGGGTTCATTATGATAGGCTATGAGGGGAAAAGTGTTGTCTCAACTCCGATAGTATGTCTCCTAAATCTATATATTTTGACCATTTCTCAGTGCTGCACGACGGAGGCACACTTATTAGAAAGAGCTTCAGCCTCAGAGGATTCAGTTTAATCAGCTTAACAATAACCCACAACCGTCGGACCAACTAGAGGATGCAGAAAACAGTGGGGAAATACTGTAGAACTCAGTGGGCTGTGGGGAAGAGAAACAATTCCACAGAGCCCTAGGATACAGCTTCTGACAAGAGGCAAGATGTTGATCTCTACGGTGGAGGGAAGAGTCTGAGGAATTCCTTTCCTGTCTTGCTCTCAGCCCTGAGAGATCATGTGCACTTGCCAGATATGATATCAACTCTGCTTCCAATTTGGGTGAGAGCACCTGGAGGTCCCCTGCTGAGCTATGCACTTCAGGTGAGCAAGCAGAAAGGGTCAGGCTCAGTGAGGGTCATGCTCCTGGTTGTGAGTTGAGTGAGGAAGCCCTACCTCAGAGACAGAGACATGGAACTCATGAGATTTACTATGCTCCCCCAATATTCTAGGGTTCAGATCTCTGGTGAATGTGACTCAACCTCATTGTATCCACAGTGCAGAGTTCCAGCCTCATGAGGAAGCCCTGGTTTGGTAGCCAGGAATGGAGAAGACCTGGTTCCTGCAGGTCAATGGGAAGACAGAAGGGATACTGAGAAAGTCACATTTCAGAGACAGAGTCTCACAACATTCTAGCAAACACTCTGGAGGCTACTGTATGGTAGAAAGTGCAGAATTTTCAGGAGAGAAACCTCTTTGTACACCATGGCCCTGACAGGATGTGAGAGCATTGTTCTGAGGATTCAACTTCAGGTGAGAGGGGCAGAGAAAGCCTGGAATTAGTTACATATGGGCGCGAGACTGGAAATCAGAAATCCCTAATGCAGTGAGATGATCTTAGAAGATTCTAGAAAATCCTCTCTTCTGGGCTATCCACTCATGGTGAACTATTCTTAGCAGAGCACTCCCTTTCTCCTCAATTGTAAATGAGATTTAGAGCCTTTAACTAAAGTTGTTGTTTGAAGTGGGAAGAGCAAAATTTCTAGGGTGATATAGGTTAAGGTAGCCCTGCTTAGAGGGAAAATGTCTCAGCACATTAAACTTTTCCCTCAGGGTAACAGTGGAGCTGAGCTAGAACCTAGATCTAAGGAGTGAGCTTCAGTTGGGAGGAGCTGGACAGTTCTGAGCAAAGTTAGGTCAAGAGGAGGCCCTAATGGTGGACTGAGGAAGTCCCAAGCTGGCAGAGGTCCCCATAGTACCTACATTTGCCTCTGCTAATCCCAGCAAAGGGCACTGGGTCAGGGTAGGGATTGGGGTGCTTGGGGTGAAGATGGAAACCATTCACTCCTGTTGCCTCAGGGATCCTTGAGGGCAGAGAAAGAATCTTGCTCTGAAAGCTGTGTTACTGGAATAGGGAGCAGAGAAGACTTGGACTAGTCATGTTCATGAAGAGCACAGTTCAAACCTCAGAATACTGAGTTTCCTCAGGGAATTCTGATTCACTTCTTGATACACAGAGTGGATGTAAGCTACAGCACACAGGGAAGTTAGAATGAGCCTCTCAGCCATGTCTCTCCCAGGTGGCCTGGGTGTCAGTGCTCTGTTTTGAGTTCATTGCTTCAGATGGGTCTAGATGTAGGACTGAAGATAGGTTGGCTTAAGTTGAGGGGCTGAAATGAGAGAGAAAGCTGCAGAGTATGTGACTATACTCATCACTGGCTCTGTATTTAGTGTTGCAGGGTGAGTGGCGAATTCTCAGGTGAACAGCTGCTGTTGCCTCTGGAAACCTCTGGAATTTAGAGCCTGTATCTGGGGCTCTTGGTTCAAGTGGTAGCATCAAAGAGCCCAGGGCTCATCTAGATCAGCTTGAGGGACTGTGTGGTAAATGTGGCATCTCTGAGTAAGGTAGTGGACCCTAGTTACCATCCCTGCCTTTGCTAACAGTACCTAGGACACTCCTGCCAGGAAACTCCACTTCCACTCCCCAATGACATGCTGAATTTGTGCCTTAGATACTCCTGTGTCACAAAGATAGTTCAAAAGGGGCAGCATGGATTTGATATAAGACACAGGGTCTGGCTTTGGGAGGGATGAATGTGAAATCAAGGACAGCACCAACGGCGCTGTGGAAATTTCCTTTTAGAACTCCTTGCCACACTTGTTAAGCTCTGTGGGAGGCAATCAATGAAGTTGGCTTCTGGCATCAGAGAGAGGCAAATGCCTCTCTCTGATGTCTCTCCATTATATGGCAAGAGTAGGGAAAATCTATTCCCATGTCTGGTGACATTCATAGAGGTTTGTGGAAACCCCAGCCAGGATAACTTCCCCTGAGGAATATAGATCTCTCTTTTAGGTTTTTAGGTTCTGATCTGACAGGCTCAGGCTTGTTTGAATGACTCATTTCCCAGCATTGCTCTTGAGGAGCAAATAGGGTGCAGAAGAGACCATGGAGAACTAGGGTCAAGAAATTAAGCAAGGAATGAGGGCACACATCCCTCTCCCCTAGAATAGACCTTGGAGGCCTTCCCTGTCCCAGAAATCAGGCCACACAGTCCTTAGGCCTGGTCCTGGATGTTTGAAGAGCCATCCTCTCATCTTCTCCAGGATAGATTGGGAAAAGTTCAACTTTATTGATCTTGGATAAGGTTAGTGGCTCACCAGAACATATAGTCATGCATAAGGCTGCCCTTGCTCTTGAGTCTGTGGAAGCCCCATGCAGGCATATCATGCCAGGAATTCCTCACTTGTAGAACAGTGTCTATGGGACCCTGGGGTCTTTGAAAAAGAAACAAGGCAAGAGGGAAAAAGTATCACTGGTCCTTTCCCAGTCATGGTGAGAAATTAGGCAGATAATCTGGTCTCAGTACACCTGAGAGATGAAACACAGCCTGCCTAGTCTTTAGGACTGAGCACTTACTTGCAGCCCCACCTTCACTCAGAGACAGAAAAACTGAGGTCATGCAGCAAGCAGTAGTTTTCAGGACTCATGTGGAAGACAGAGACATGAATTTGAGGGGCAGTGCACCCTACGTCAGAGTGGACATCCTCAAAAGTGTGAGCCTCTGAGAGATGCAGTTCACACTTGCTCTACATTTGCATTTTAGGCAGCAAGGGACACTGTTCTTGGCATTGTGGCCTCAAGTCATCAGACCCGAGAAAACTGAATTGGCTTGGACAGCATTCTAGGGTGACCAAAGGCAGAACTTTGGAGAGCTCTCCCCCCGTCCCCTATGCTCCCCTGTGCTGTCCTAGGTTGATGGTGGACTTGATTTTCCAGATGCAGCCTCAGGTATGCAGTGGGAAAATGTGAGCACTTGGGCTTACACCTGACAAGGGAGGGCTTCTGGGTTCTGCTCCTTCTCAGTCTGAAGAAACCCTCACAGAGTGTTCAGATGTGCTTCATTTTTTTTTCTCTTGCATCAGGCAAGTGGCCATTGCTATGGCGATCCATTCTGGGTCACAGGAAGAGACACGTCCTGTGGGTGCAATACCAGATGAGGATCTATTGGAAATCAAGCAGAGGAACCAAGCTGAGGCATGAAGGTTGTTTATACTTGACTTTCCCACAGGATATCATGTCTACATCTTGTACAATGAATAAACACTGTGACAATAATATGCAATGTATTAATTCTTGAAACTGTTGCAGTAATTGGTTGTGAGACTGTCTCTTTGATAATTTTTTCCTCAGTAAAATTATTTTTAAAAAACTAATTGATATACATTATAATATCAAAATTCTCAACAGATACTGAAATGTTACAAAATTGATTTAAATAAGTGACAAGTACATAAAAAAGGAAAGCCACATTGCTCAGCTGCAAAAGGCTCAAGTCCACAACTCTTGACATTGCTAGTCTACGAACAACTGGACAACCCACTACTATTATGAACTACTGGAGTATATTGGAATAGTTTGCTGAATTTCTGCAGTTAAAATATTTAAATGACAATGGAATACCTGTCTTTGATGAAACTGAACAAAGAAGGGGATACAAATGAATGACCATTTTCTATATGTATATTCAAAATAGGATAGATAAACATACAGCTACATTCCCTTAAATCAATGAATAAAATATTTGCTCTAAAAAGAGATTAATATTAATTTTACTTTTGTGGGGCCAGGGAGATGGCTCAGTGGAATAAGCGCTTCCCTGGCAAGCACAAAGGCCTGAGTTCAATCCCTGGTTCTGCAAAAATAAATAAAATATTAATTATACTTTTACAATTATATTTAATAAATATTAATTTACAGTTGAATAGTCTATAATTATATTTATCAATGCACTTTTCTTAAAAAGTACAAGTCGAGATTGATAACCAATGAAGTGACTAATTTTATGTGATTTTAATGGCTATGAAGGGAAGTTCCTTCACTTGTGTATGCTCAGCTTGCAAAATATCAGCCAAAATGGTGAACTAATTGTACTTTGAATAGATAATAAGGTTTTTAGCTCCACCAAATTATCTTGTTAGAAGTTTTCACAAGGCCGTGGCAGACATGTAGTTTCCTGATCTATCATGAAGAAAAGAAAGGTAAGATTATGAGGTGATGAATTAGCCTCCATCATTTCATTGCTTTGAGGCACTGAGAATTAAACAAATAATTACAGAAACAAAAAGTATACTATAGTTACGTATTCCTCAAAGAAGAGCAACATGTTATGAGGAATTTGTCATTAGGCAATAGCATTTTTGCTGAGATATCATGGAGTACACTTACATTAGTTTGGAGGGTATAGCTTCATCTTTTCACGTGACATTGGAAGCAGTGAGAGGAATGATGAACACGAGATCAATGAGGCTTATGGTCATATGACTTGCTATAAAATTTTATAGTAAACTTTGTTGAAGTAAGGAAGCATGCAAAGATTAGGATAAAGGTATTGTATATTTGCTACATAAACTTCTAATCTGGTCATCAGTTATTATGTACTGTACTTAATTGTATGTGTTATACATTTGCATGACTGACACCTCAGTGTGGTTAGACTGGCTGCACTAAACAATATAAGTAATACCTGTGCTTGATGTTTCAACAGCAGCAGTGTTACTAGGTAATTCTTTAGTTTAGGGTCAAGCAGTGCATGCACTGCCTTTTGGAGAAATGTGACTTTGGGACACATGAACATACACTGTGAAATTTTGAAGAGTTATAGATTTTTAAAATATTAATATTGCTTTCTGATCATGCTACAAATTATATTGGAGCATGGTTTTGGCCCATAGTGATTACATTCACAGTGTGAAATTGCTCCATGTCCACAACACATTGCCTTTACATTTCAGGCCTTTCCCTGTCCTCCCTCGTCTTCACTGAAGCTCTGAATCAAATTATATGTGTTTATGTATGTGTCCAGGAATTTTGTATGTTTCAGTACATCAGTTTCACATTCCTCATAGACAATTGCATGTGTAATATATGTTATTCAGTTTATTGTGAAACAAATATGACTGAGACAGTTTCAAAACCTACTACTAGGATAGTTTCAATAATTAATACATTGCATATTGTTGTCTTCATAGTCTTTATTCATAATTCACATCTATTAGTACAAAAGTTTCTTCTCACTGAACTAAGAGAAAGTAACTCTATATCTATGCTAACAATTTTGTATATACAGATACAAAATAGGCCTTCATTTGAATACCCTATTTTTAGATTTGTCACAGATGGTATTCCATTGCCATTTAAATATTGTAGGTGCATGAATTCAGCACAATTTATAATTTGCATTTTAACCTATGCCACTCTCCTCTTTCTTTTCTATGTCCTTTGCTGCAATGAAATATTCAGTGCTAGATTCCAAATTATCATTATATTTCTCCAATTTTGATCTGTGAACTTAGGTTCCAAACCATCCAGAAGAAAAGCTGATTAGTATCTTGCAGTGTATGCCATTCACTTTGGCTTCTCTGACTCAATTGATTTTAGTTGTTGTTGTACATTTCCATTTGTATTTCTGCTTTTCACTTTTTATACTAGGGAGACTATACAATATTTACACATGTATGTCCGGTTTATTTCACTTATGAGTTCAAGTGGCATCCACTTCAGTATAAATGCTTTAAGCTTATCATTCTTAATAGTTCAGTAATAATCTTTTTCAACCATGCCTCATGTGATGGACATCTTGGTTGTTTCCAAGATTTTGTTACCACACATTGTGCTGCTTTAAACATAGGTACACATATATCACCATGATACAGTGTTTTTATTTCCTCTGGGAAAATTCCTAGTAGGGGGGTAGCTGGTTTGAATGGGATTTCTATTCCTATGCTTTTGAGGAGTCTCCACACTGACCTCCACAATGGTTGTACCAGTCTACATTCCCACCAGCAGTGGAGAACTGTTCCCTTTTCCCCACATCCTTATCTTTGATGTAATTCAAGTACAAAAAATAAGATACACAAACAGATACACTCTCTTAATTTCCTGATAAGAGACATACTGTACAATAATTTCTGTAAGTATAATATGAAGTTTCCACCTTCGATGATACCAAAACATTATGAAAACTGTTTGCATTGTATCAATTTATCAAATCCATCTTGTCAAGGTATCTTAAAACTGTCTCACTGAAATTTGTAATTCAATAAAACAAAAACAAAACTAAATAAATAAATAAATAAATAAAAATAAAATTAGACTCCGCCATCATCCTCCATCCCGCCCGCACCTGTCCTGCCTCATCTTCACTGAAGCTCTGAATCAAATTAGAGCCCCAGAGACCTCCCGAAACAGCGAGACCCATGGCCTGAGAGAGAAGTTTACTCCAGTGGCCTCCTGGATACCGCCCCAAGCTCTCCCAGAGATGGGAATTTGCACGACTCAACAGGCTTCCTGGATCAGTGAGAATGTGGTGAGTGTGAGGGAGAGCCATTGGTTTTTTTCCACGTTTGCTACCTGTTTCCCTGTCCCCAAGCACTCCAAGCCAGTGACTGGCCTGAAACCTCAGAACCCACTACCTTGCACCTCCCGGGATCCCCTGCCCTAAAGCCTGCTGAACGAGTGGGAATTTCCCGGACTCTCTGGACATCAAAGTTCAGTCAGTGTAGAACTCCAGGCCCGCCGTGCCAACAGACATATCCCAGGGATTCCCTGCCCCCACCAACTCATGGCCCGGTGAGAGCTCCAGGAACACCATGCCAGAGAAATATTTCCAGGTGATTACCGGTCCCACACCACAGCCCAAGACCCAGTGCAGGTCTGCCTGGAGTGAGAATACCAAGCTTGCCATGCCCGTGGGATATTTCTCAGCAATCCTAAGTCCCACGCTATGGACAAAAACCCAGCCTGTGAGTGAGGGCTCCAGAGGGACCTTTCCCAGCCTTCTCGGGTTATGGCCTATAGACGCAGACCCAGCACTGGCTGGCAGACCCAGTACAACCTACTCAGTGAATAAGATCATCCACTATCCTTTTTTGAGCCCAGAAGACCCACCAAGCCCAGGCCGGCACACCTGAGGAATGGCCTGCCTGACACAGGAGGGCTGACCCTTGGAACCAACAGAGGGGAACCAAACGACCTGCAGCAAAAAAAGAACTGAGCACAACAGCGAGACCCAAGATACACATACCTGGAAAATCTCAAACTTAATAGACTGGGACCAGAATCTCACAACAAGCTAAGTTTATAGCTGCAACAAAGCTCTACACCAAAGGTCAAAGTTCAGTGCTATACAAAACGACAAAGAGAAGGGGAAAAATGCAATCCCAGACCTGGAATCCATCAGGAAAGGCAGAGGATACTAGCTCAGCAGCAATGAATGAATTAACAGACACAGCAGCAAAGAAACAACAGTAGAAAGCTACAGAGGAAATACAATGAGAAGTAATTCCCCAAATTAAAAAAGAAATATCTGAATGCATAGTATCTGAAATGAAGAATGAATTCCAGAAACATTGGATGGAAAAACTCTGCTCACACAGAACAAGTGCAGAGAGCACTACAGTAGCCGATATATATGAATTAACAGCATCTGAAGCGAAGAAACAACAGCAGAAGGATCATGAGGAACACAAAGAAGAAATAAGTTCTGAAATCAAAAACAAACTTTGTGAAGTCATAGGATCTGAAATACAGAAACAAGTCCAGAAATATACAGCGGAAGCACAGCGTTATCTATCCCAACTGTACTGTCTATACACACACATCCTGATTTTTTCTTTCTACAACCCTTCCTTTGTCTACACCTGTCAAAAGTGGGCACTCCATTGACATTCAACTACCTTAGGTTCTTGAACTCGACACCACAATCCAACACAGTCCAGCATTCTGCAACCATAGGGAGTTATTCAAAGAAAT
>PVKA01049718.1:0-13096 GCA_004027165.1 Ctenomys sociabilis | reverse complement strand
TATAGAAATACCACATCTTTTTCAACCATTCTTCATGTGATGGACATCTTGGTTGTTTCCAAGATTTTGCTATCACACATTGTGCTGCTATAAACATAGGTATACATATATCTCTATGATACAGTGTACCCAAATCCTTTGGGAAAATTCCCAGTAGGGGGATAGCTGGCTTGAATGGGATTTCTAGTCCTATTCTTTTGAGGAGTCTCCATACTGACCTCCACAATGGTTGTACCAGTCTACATTCCCACCAGCAGTGGAGAAGTGTTCCCTTTTCCCCACAACCTCTCCAACATTTGTTGTTGGTTGATTTCCTTATGGTAGCCATACTTTCTGGAGTGAGATGGTATCTCAGTGTTGTTTTTATTTGCATTTCACGAATGGCTAGCGATGTGGAGCATTTTTTCATATATTTGTTCACTTCTTTAATTTCGTCCTCTGAGAAGTGTGTATTCATCTCAGATGCCCATTTCTGAATTGGGTCTTTAAATTTGAGGGCCCTGCATTTCACAGATGTCTAGTGATGTGGAGCATTTTTTAATATATTTATTCGCTTCTTTAATTTCCTCCTTTGAGAAGTGTGCAATCATCTCAGATGCCCATTTCTGGATTAGGTCTTTAAATTTGATGGCCTTAATGTATCGCAGTTCTTTATAAATTTTAGAGAGCAGACCTTTGTCTGAGTGTTTATTAGTTAAGATTTTTTCGAAATTTGTGGGTTGTATGTTCATTCTTGATAACTTCTTTTGATATGCAAAAACTTCTCAATAAGAGTTGGTACCAGTTGTTAATTCTTTCAAGAGTTTCCAGTGCAAATACATGTTTGTTCATGAACTCTTTGCCTACACCTATGTCTTCAAGAGTTCCTCCCACTTTCTCTTCCAGGATACTGAGTGTTTCTGTTTTAATGTTTAGATCTTTAATCCACTTTGACTTTATCTTAGTGTATGGTGATAGACCTGGGTCAAGTTATAGTTTTTGGCATGTTGAAAGCCAGTGGTTCCAGCACCATTTGTTAAACAGGCTATCTTTAATCCAGTAAACATGTTTGGCCTGTTTGTTGAAGATGAGATGGCTGAGTGTTTTCATAGAGGCCTCTGAATCTTCTGATCTACTCCATTGATCCTCAGGTCTATTTCATTGCCAATACCATGTTGATTTTAACACAGTAGCATTGTAGTATAATTTCAAGTCAGGAATTGTGATCCCTCCTGCCTTGTGTTTATTGGCCAGGACTGCATTTGCTATTCTAGGTCTTTTATGGTTCCAAATAAATTTTATGAATGATTTCTCTATGTCTGGGAGGTATGTTGGTGGCAGTTTGATAGGGATTGCATTAAATCCGTACAACAATTTTGGGGGTATGGCCATCTTCATGATGTTGGTTCTTCCTATTCAGGATCAGGGAATATCTTTCCATTTTCTGAAATCTCTTTTCTTATGATCTCTTTTGTTAGGGTACTGTAATTTTCCATGAAAAGATCTTTGATTTCTTTGGTTAAGTGAATTTCAAGGTATTTCATTTTCTGCAGTGATATTGTAAAAGATACTGTTTCTATAGTTTCTCTCTCAGTGGGTTTGTTATCTATGTAGAGGAATGCTGTTGACTTTTGAGTCCTGCCTTTGTCTCCTGCTCTGCTACTGAATTTGTATATCAATTCCAGGAGCTCCTTGGTGGAGTTTTTTGGGAAGTAAAATATCATGTCATCTGCTAATAGTGATAATTTAACTTCTTCTTTACCTATTCTTACTCCTTTCATTTCGCCCTCTTTTCTAATAGCTGTAGCTAATGATTCTAAAACTATATTGAATAGGAGGGGTGATAGAGGACATCTTTGTCTTATACCAGATCTAAGAGTAAAAGATTTCAGTTTTTCCCCATTTAGAATTATATTAGTCATGGGAGTATCATAGATTGCTTTTATCAAATTGAGGTAGAGGCCTTCTATTCCAGTTTTCTGTATGCCTTTGAACATGAATGAGTGTTGGATTTTGTCAAAAGCTTTTTCTTCATCAATTGAAATGATCATGTGGTTTTTAGATTTCAGTTTATTAATATAGTGTATTACATTTATAGATTTTTGACTATTGAACCATCCTTGCATCCCTGGGATGAATCCTACCTGGTCATGGTGTTTGATCATCTTTGTGATTTGCTGTTAGCATTTTATTGAGAATTTTTCCATCAATGTTCATGAGAGAGATTGGCCTGTAGTTCTCCTTTTTAGTTGTGTCTTTCTCTGGTTTTGGAATCAGTTTAATACTTGCCTCCAGAAATGATTTTGGGAGGACTGCTTCCTTTTCAGTTTCATTGAAGAGTATGAGGAGAATAGGGATTACATCTTCTATAATTTCTTGTAGAATTCAACTGTGAATCCATCAGGACCTTGAATTTTCTTTGTCAGAAAGCTTTTTATTATGTTTCATATTGCATTGGCTGATATTGGCTTATTGAGAGTTCTTATGTATTCTATTCAGTTTTGCTAATTTGTACATTTTGAGGAATCTGTCCATTTCTTCTGTGTCTTCTATTCTGTGAACATAAAGATTCTCAAAGTAGTTATTGATAATCTTGTTAATTTCCACTAGGTCTGTGGTGATTTCACCCTTTTCATTCCTTATTGCTTGTATTTGAACTTTTTCCCCTCTTTTTGATTAAGTTAGCTATGGAACTTTTTTTCCCGGAACCAGGGATTGAACTCAGGTCCTTGGGCTTGCCAGGGAAGTGTTTATTCTACTGAGCCATCTCCCTGGCCCCTAAGTTAGCTATGGGCATATCAATTTTATTAGTCTTTCAAAGAACCAGATTTTAGATTCGATGATTCTTTGAACTGTTTTCTTCATCTCAATTGAATTACTTTCTGCTCTAATCCTTATGATTTCTTCCTGTCTTTGGGCTCTAAGTTTGGTTTCCTCTTTTCTAGATATCAGATGTGCAACATTAGGGTATTTATTTGTTCCAGTTCTGTTTTCCTAATGTGTGAGTTCATAGCTATGATTTTCCTTCTGAGAACTGATTTCATTGCATCCCATAAATTCCAATAAGAGCGGTTGAATTTTCATTGAATTGTAGATATGGTTGAATTTCTTGTTTAATTTCATCTGTGACTCATTGATTGTTGAGTAAGGTGTTGTTTAATTTCCATGAATTTAGCAGGTTTTTCTGGTTTCTTTTGTCATTTAGTTCCAGTTTCATTTCACTGTGGTCAGAAAATATGGATGGGATAATTTCTGTTTTCTTGCATACACTTAGGCATGACCTCTGGACTGATATGTAGTCTCTTTTAGAAAATGACCTGTGTGCAGCTGAAAAAAATGTGTATTCATCTGTGGTTGGGTGCAACACTGTATATAACCACCAGGTCCATTGTTCCAAGCTCTGGTTCAGTTCTGCTGCTTCTTTGCTAACTTTTTGTCTGGTTGACCTATCTTTTGGGGATAAGGGGGCGTTAAGGTCTCCTGTTAAGATTGTGGTCTTGCATACTAGATTTTTCATGTCCATCAAGATTTGTCTTACATAGTTGGGTCCTCCTGTGTTTGGTGCATAGATATTTATAAGTGTTACCTCTTGCTCTTGAATTTTCCCCCTGACCAATATATAGTGGCCTTCTTTGTGTCATTTGATCCTTCTTGGCTTAAAGGTGAGACTGTCTGAGAACAGAATTGCTACTCCTGCATTTTTCTGAGGTGCTGGGCATGTACTGCTGTTTTCCATTCTTTGATTTTAAGCCTATGAATGTCTTTTTGAGTTAAGTATGTTTCTTTTATGCAGCTTGTTGTTTTGTTTTGTTTCCTAATCCACTGTGCCAGTCTATTTCTCTTAATTCGTGAATTGAGTCCATTTACATTGATGGCTATAATTGAAATGTGTTGAGTTATGGTTGTCATGGTATTAACCTGCTGGTGATTACTTTTTCTTTTCCTGTGTTTAATTGTTTGCCCTATTTAGTGGGTTCTTTCTGCTCTCATTCATGAATTTCTGGTCATTGTGGTCCCTCTCTAGAACATCTTTCATTAGCCTATGTAGCGATGGCTTTGTCATCAGGAAATTCTTTAGTTGCTCTTTTTCATGGAAGTATTTCACTTTTCCATCAAACGTGAAAGAGACTTTTGCAGAGTATAATAGTTTGGGCTCGAATTTTTTCATAGAGGACTTGAAGTACTATGCTCCATGTTCTCCTTGCCTTCATGATTTGTAAAGAGAAGTTGGTATAATTTTGATGGGTTTTCCTTTGAATGTGATCTGATTCTTTTCTCTAGCAGCTTTCAGTATATTATTCTTGTGTTGGATATCTGGGATCTTGACTATTATATGTCTCGGTGTGTTTTTACTTGGGATGAAGTTATTTGGCATTCTGTATGCTTCAGTTACCTGAATGTTGGATTGTTTCCTCATATTTGGGAAGTTTTCTGCTATTACTTCTGCCCATATTCTTTTTATATCATTTGTATTCACTCCTTTCTTATTGATGCCTATTAATCTTATATTGTTCATCTTGGCATCATGTTGCAGGTGATGGGTTATTTTTTCCTGCATCCTAGTTGTTTTTAGAGATCCTTTCTCCTTTTCAGTAGAAGCACCCGCATCTTCAAGATCTGAAACTGTCTTTGCTTTCAAACGGTTTTGTAGGCTTGTGATTGAGATTTTAAGTTCTTCTATATCTCTTTGACTATGCTTCATGCGTTCTATTTCTTTCCTGTATTGTCCATTCAAGGAATCCATCATATTTCTAATGTCCTCTATTTTTTTTTTATCAATGTCTTCTTTAGTGGTAGCTATTAATTCTTATACTGCAGAGTTTTTTCCAAATTTGGTTTCTTCCATATATTTTGTAATTGATTCTCTAATTCAGATGCTATGATTTCAAAGATTTATTTTTTTATTTCAGAAATTATTTCTGCTTTGAGTTTCTCTTTACCTTTCCCCTCTTGTTTCTTCGCTTGTGACGCTGCATATGGTGCTGGGTCCAAACCATGGTGCCTGCGCTTACCTAATCAGGTGCTTAGTCCACTGAACTAAACCTCTGTTGTGCCCCTGATCCAGATAGCACAGTGGAGCCCCAAAGCTCTCCTACATACTCACTGGTCTGCACAGTTTTCTTCCTAACCTTGCCAATTTTTCTTCCCTGATCATAAAATATTTAAAATGGGTAGCCAATAAAAGCACCCTGATTTTCCACACTAGGATTGGGAAGAGATGATCCAGAGTCCTGCTGAATGTCTGGCAGACTCTCTGAAATTGTCCTCAGTATCAAGCCAAAGGTCTCCTATCCCTCAGCATGCCTGAGGACATCTGCTGGGCTCCTTCTAACAAGCCATCCCCCAGTTCAATGAGCAAGAAATGTGAGATGATGTAGAATTAGTTTTTGAAGATGGTGTGTCTGTATGCCCCTCTATTGCACCAAGTAAAATTGAAATTATAACTGTGTAGCTTAATATTTAATTTAATATAAACCATGATTGTTCTTTTATAGTATTTTGTATTTTAGTACAGGGTCTACAGGGTCTATAGCATCTCACTAAATAGATCAGAGTTGTAATGATCAGCCTGTATCCAGCTCCCAAGAACTGAGATTACAGGTGAGAACCACTATACCCAGTCTCAATCAATGTCTCATTGTGCCCTGGGAGTGGGGCCAGCAGGGAATTCTGGGGATTGAATCTCTGACCAGGCTCTTTAATCCTGTGAGCTATTTGTCCAGCCCTTTTTGTAACCTTCATAGTGATCATTTTAGTGATTAAACATTGTATCTGGAAGATGCATATTAGATATTCTTTTATAATTAAATGTTTAGACTATTTGAAACATTTTTATAATTCTATGTAATTTTTACTCCATATTAAAACTCTCAAACATTTAAAAATGGTACAATAAGGAAACTCCCAAACTTATGCAGATTTTTTATTTTCAGTAAGCTATTTTAAAATGAATTAAGATATCATAACATTTCACTGCTAAATACTTCAGTTTTCACATCTGAACAAGATTAACTCTTAATACTAATATCAGTATCAATCCTAACACAATTAAAGCTTTTTCTTCAATGTCATCTAATATTTAAAGTTCCCAATAATCAGTATTGGAAGTTCCCAACAGCCTCTTCAACTGTCATTTTATTATGTCTTTGCTCAAATCTAAGTCCAAATAAGCTACATGCATTGCATTTTATTGTTACATTCTTTGAGTCTTTCATAATCTAGATCCGTCCTTCTTTCCTCCAATTGTTCTGTTTCATTGACTTGAGGATTCTGGGTCAATTTTCAAATAGAATTTTCCATCTTCTGAATTGTCTCATGGGGACACCATTAAACATGTTGTCCTAATGTTTGCACTCAAAGTGACACTTGGAACTTGTCACACTTTTGGTAAAATATTTTGTAAATCTGTATTTTATAACACACACACACACACACACACACACACACGTTTTGTTTCACCAGAAGTAATCAAATGATCAGTGAGGTCAAGTGTTGGAGGCCAAATCTGCCAACTCTAAAGTCATATTCTTTCCCGTAGGCCAGCAACTAGTCTGTGGAGCAACATTTGAGCATCCTGTAGCCACCCAGGTTCCATCAGAGTTTCCCCCAATGACTTTTGCACCCACTGATGCACATCACCTAAACAAATTATCTCTTTAAAAAAAGTCACAAAATGTCAGTTTCTATTTCTATAATATCATTTTTATCTATCAGCTGAACTTTGATTGAGATTCTCCTTCTCTCTGTATTTACCAATGAAATCTTCTCTGTGACAATGATCTTCCCTGTATTAAATACAGCTATGTAGTGACCCTGTGTTCCAAGTTGTATTGCCATGTGGCAAACCACCCCAGACAGGGTGGTACAGAACAGGAATCTGATTGTCCTTGTGGACTATGTGGGTAGGAACTTCAGACAGGACACAGAGGGAATGACAGTGCTATTCTGTGATGCCTGAGCCTCAACTGGAAATATCTGAAGGGGGCCATGACTCAACACTTGGACACTTGAAGGATCTGAGCTTCTTTATTCCTGAGTCTCTCTAGGGCCAGAATGAACTTGAGCTTAGCTGAGGCCACTGAGTAGCGCTCCTATATGTGGACTGCCCATGTGGCTTGGCTTCTTCCTGGCATGATGGCATGGGAAGGTGGGGAGTGAACTTCATTACTTAGGAGCTCAGGACTGCAGAATGCTTGCTCCAGGAGACATGGCAAATGCTGAGTAATCTTTTATGACCTATCCTCAGAAATCACAAAGCATTACTCCATTGTAGGTAAGAAGAGCCTCAGGCTCTTGCTATCCACATTCAGGAAGAGGTGATCCAGGGCCATGATGGATGAGAAGGTGGAGCTGTCCCAGTGCACAGGAGCAGGTGGAAGGGCAAGCCCGTGGCCTCTTCAGAAAATACAATCTGCTACAACTAGAAATACAGGGGCTACAGGGAGGGAGAATAAATGGCCAATTCTTCCTCCACAGTGATATTTATAGCAAGAAACCAGGAAAACAGATAAGGTAATTTGTGACAAATTAGCATGTCAAATTATGGTACTCTTCTGAAGCAGGAGAATGGGCCTTTTGCATTTCTGATTATTATTAATATATTAGCTTAAATATATTCAATGGGCTTCACATCATTATATTTGAGGCATGAATTTTTCCAGTGTCGGCTGACTACAAGCTGGCCACTACAAATCACAAGCTGACTTCTGTATCTTTCTACAGAACTTTATTAGCTTTTGACAGCCTATTTTTTTAAATATATTTGGTACAGGGTCTCACTATGCAGCTTGGACTTGTAGGGATCCTCCCGTTTTCAGCTTCCCCAGTGCTGGGATTATAGGCCTGCACCACTGTGTCTGGATTTGGTCACAGGGTCAGCGTGCCCAGGGGTGGGGCCAGCTCTGCATGTGGTGCTGGGTTTGAACCATGGTGCCTGCACTTGCCTAAGTAGGTGCTTAGTCCACTGAGCTATCTTGCCAGCCCAGCTTCATAGCTTTTTGATATAAAATTATGCATCAGTTTTAAACATTCCCTGCTCTACTCCTAGAACTAGCCATTGCTCTCAGGAGCCTCTATTTCTTTTAACATATACAAATAGAAATTTAATACTTTAAGAACAACATTTAGAAGCCAAACCAGAATGCTAAGAATCTTTATTAATGTAGGGTCGGCACAACTTCCAGGAATTTTCAGGGGACAGAGCAAACACAGAGCTTGAAATTTCTTTTTAAAAAATAATGTGCATAGGTTTAAGATTCTAAGCTTGTCCTAATATTTATAATGTAAATTTTGGTATTATAGAATTTTCCTGACAACTTTAACTTTGTATTTTCATGTCACTTAAAACTTAATGTAATGAAAATGTAAATCTTACATGATAAAACTCTTAGAGGCACTGGGGAGATAGCTCAGAGGCATATGCACCTCTCTGGCAAGCGCAAGGTCTGGAACCCCAGGCACACTGTGCTGACCCTGAAACCTGGTGTGGTGGCGCACGCCTGTAATACCAGCACTCAGAAGATGAGACAGGAGGATCACTGGAATTCAAGACCAGCCCGGGGCCTACAAAAGTGAGCATAAGGCCAGCCAGAGCTGCATAGTGACACCTTGTCTAAAAAATAAATAAATAAATAAGTAAATAAATAAATGTCAAGGAAAAAAATAGGTTCCAAATGCCTATAATAATTGATAGGGTTTAGAACTAAAATGTTCCTCAAAAGTCTCTCATTTGGAGGTAACACCTGCTCAGAAGGGTCAGAAAGCAGGGACTTGGCTTGGAAGAGTGTGTCACCTCCTCACCTCTCTCCCTTCCTAGCTCCCATCCACTGTAAGGCGAGCTTTTCTCCCCATTTTGACCATGCCATTTCAACTTGGGAGCCCTCTGACCATAAACTTACTTCACCGACCCTGTGACCAAAATAAACCTGTCCTTCTTTAAGGTATGAGTGTCAGGTGTTTCTCCCATCAGCAGTAAAAGTGACTAATACAGTAATATTACTTCTAACAACACACCATAGCAATAGAGTTTAACCTTCTGTTTTGTATTTTTATGCTTGTTTTATTTTTTCTTGTATGATCCACGTTGTGTGTATGCTCGCATGAATATAGCATCCTTCCTTTTATCTTATGCTTTCTTGTCCTTGCATGACTATGTTTATTATAGTTTGATTTATAGGTCTACTACATCTTTCTATAAACATAAGCGACTATGTGTGCATCCATACACACTTGTATTTGTACTTATGCTGTCATCTCTCTTTATACAAAAGTAACATTATCTGTATTTATTTTTTGCATCTTTGTTTTTCAAATAAAATTAAATACTTACGCTTTCACCATTCGACTAACACAATTCATCTTTGTGTTTTAGGGAAGGGTCTACAGGGTGTTCAGAGTCTCGCTGCTAGATCAGAGTCGTAGTGATCCCAGACTCAGTGATCCGCATGTTTACAGCCTCCCAAGAGCTGAGATTATAGGTGTGCACCACCACACCCAGTCTCAGTTGCTGTCTCAGGGGGCAGGGCTGGCACCGCAAGCCTGGGGATCAAACCCCTGTTTTAATCCACTGAGCTATCAAGCCGGCCCCTTAGATTTCTTTTTTAAAGCTACTATTTGATATGATAAAAATGGAGCCCATACAGGTTATATTATCACTCATTGCTGATGATGAAGATTCAAACTTACTCTCATTTTTTGTTATGCTTGATTATTTTGTGTTTGTGCCACTATCCCTTCAGAATAGCTTCCTAGTGCTAGGGCGTCTAGAGCCCAGAGTCAGCACCTCTGCAGTTTTGCTCCTTTCTACCCGTTCTTCTCCTTCAGGATTCTGCTCTTACATTTCTAGAGTGGTGAAGTGGTGGCTAAATCTTCATAGTGCTGCCATTGGACGACAGTATCAAAGTTTTGGACTTTTGTCAATCTGATTGGTGGGATATAGTATCTTGGTGTACTGGTGTTATGTATTTCTATAATTATGGGTGTGTTGTAGAAATTTTGATGTTTGATAGACATTTTATTTCCTTTTATAAGTCCTTTCTGTTCATGTCTTTGGCTTGCACTTGCTAGACCATTGGTCTTTTTTTCCCCAATATCTTGGAGTGTTGTTTGCCATAGAATATATTTTTTCTTTTGTTGTTATCAAATTTATTGCTATTTCATTTTATTGACTCTGAATCTCGGTAGAGTTAGATTTTATTGATTGTCAGGTTATAGAAAGTTGTGTATATTTCTTTACTGTTTGTAATTCCAGTAAGTTTGGCTCTCTCCTTAGAGATGGAAAATATTATTAGAGATAATATGCTGGTAGACATCTTTATACAGGAAGCTTTGCTAAATTTGTATGTTTCAGATTATTTCCTTGAGATAAAGGACCAGAGTGGAATTCCTAGGTCAAAGAGGAAAAATCAGCTTAAAGATGTTTACATGGGTTCAACTACAACAAATTTTGAGCCTCAAGTGTGCAATGTTTGTCAGTTTTCACACTTCATAACACATAATGTCAGAAATTCTCAGGGACACATGTGTACTAGGACATCACTGTACTTCACTAGCCATGACTTAACCTTCCTTTACCGACTGGTTACCCTCCCCTCATGCTGGTCAGGTCTTGGGCCAAAGCCCCTAGTTATTGGCAGTCACTGGTGATCTCCCCCATGGAGCTCTGGTTCCTCCTACCTTTCTTTCTCATATATCACTACAGCCTGGAAGCTCCTTAGAGCTATCGCCTAATTGCCACAGTCAGATGTCTTCTGAGATGGCTATATTCTTTTACTTTTTTAGTTTTTTTATCTTTCAGCTCAGGCTCATAGTGATCATCCTGCCTCAGCCTCCCCGGTGTTTTTATGGGGGTGCACCACCATGCCCAGTTTTGGGGCTAGCACACCATGCAGTACTGGAGATGGAACCTGGGTCCTTCTGCCTGCCAGGCAGGCACTTAGACCATTGAGCTATCTCTCCATCTCCAGATTGCCATATTCTTGGACTGCCTGCTGCTTCAATTTGCCTGCAGACTCTTCCCATGTTTTCCTCAGGGCTCAAGAGCTGAGGCAGGGTCTGTGCAGAGATGAGAACTTCACTCCCAGACTGAGTCTCCACAGCCCTTCCTGGCTCTGCTTGCGGTGAGGCAGGGTCTTCACTCCCATCTGCATCACTGGTCCTGTCCAATGTTCAGCCTCTGCAACTGTGGGGCTGAAAGCCCCTGGCAAAGCTTTCCCACTTGAGTGTTCCTGGCTGCCACAGATACTAACTCAAGTGGCAAGTGTGGGCATTTGGATTGGGCTGAAGAACAGAGCTCATTGATATATCTGATACAGTGCACTTAATCTAGATATCCCTTTTCAACTTACTATTTGGTATGTAAACATGCTGTCTATACAGGATATATTATCAATTATTTCTCCACTTAACAAGTATTTATCTAATGCCTCGTCTTTCCCTAAGTATCAGGAATTAATACAGAAAATAAATGTCTTGCTTCACAGAATTTATTTAATAATGACAGATGTATTATGCATGTCCCTATAGAAAACAATTGTAATTCCTAGAAAGAACAATAAGGGTAAGGGGAGAAGGGGATACAGAGAGAAGGGGAGGATGAAGCTAGGTCAGACAGAGTTAGAAGAATTCTCCACAAGAGGTAATGAGAGACAAAGACAAGATCAGAGAGCCACGTGAAGATCCAGGAGAGGGAGGGGAAGGTCCCGAGCACAAGGTAACAAGGGGCATGGTGACTGGGACAGCCACAGAGAAGTCCCTGGGATGGGGCTGAGTGGGGAAAGGAAGGAGTTCAGAGAGGGAATCCTGACTGGGCCACCTCAGACCCCATAGCTGGGTACCACCAATGTGCTATTGTAAACAGAAGGAAAAGCTCATGGCTGGAGTATGGGGGCCAACAGGGTGGGTTTCCTGTCTGCTTCTGCAGTGAGCTGATGACAGTCCCTGTGTGGGAAGTAGTCGATGTGGGGTGAAGGTGAAATCGCAGAGGCCAGTTCAGAAATGATGGCAGGCATCTAGTACTAGTTTTCCAGAACAATTCAAATGTACAGTACTCTGTCCCACGTTTCTCTTAGCACTCTAAGAGATGATTCATTCATTTAATTAACCAATGTTTCATGAGCACTGACAAGTTGGAAGGCACTGAGTATATGCCAGTCACTTTTCTGGGATCTGAGAATACATCAATAAATAATATACAGAAAGATAAAATATTTGCTATCATGACGTTTTTGGTCCTGGAAGAAGAGAACAAACTCTAAATGAGTAAATCACAGGCACTCATCATGTAAGTGCTAAGCAGTATAACAGAGGGAGTGGGGTGGAAGGGAGTTAGATTCTGGGAAGGAAACTCTAGATACAGAGGTCAAGGAACCTCACTAAGCACAGCTTCTAGTAAAGACATGAAGGAGGTGGGGGTTTGTTAAACCACAGAGCCTGACTTCTTATTTTAAAGATATGGTGTCTCAGTTACTCTTTTCTCCCTGCTGGGACAAAATACCCAACACCCAAATTTAAGGAAGGAAAGGTTTATTTAGTTCACAGTTTGTGGAGGTTTTAGTCTATACTTGGCTGGCTCCCAGACAGAGTGGCACATGGCAGAGAGCAGCAATGAAGAGCAAGGGAAGAGCACCAGCTGTGGCTTATAGCCAGCTTCTCTCCCCTCCTTATGTAGTAAACAAGCTACCCTGGGGCTATGGATGTTGATCTCACACAGTGTCCATGCCCTCCTCTTGCACACAATGAGGAAGTTTATCGTATAGTCTCCCTAGTATAACAAACGGAAAACAGAAATACAAAAGGAAATGTACGACAAGTAAAATCAATTGAGTCAGATAAGGCAAAGTGAACAGCATAAGCTGCACGATACTAATCAGCTTTTCTTCTGGATGGTTAACAACCTAAGATCACAAGTCAGAGTTGGAGAAATAGAAGAGCCACACGGCCCGCCTACATTTTGGCCCTAGCCTTTCAAGGTCAGCGAAGACTCAGGGCATAGGAAAACCTGTACTGCAATATCATGGGACTCAGGTGAGCTCCAAATTTTCTGAGCAAGGAGATTGTGGAGCCACAGAGGAAAGAGATTGAAGTTCTATAGTGTGCCTGGGGAGAGTCACATGAAGAG
>PVKA01049717.1:0-13084 GCA_004027165.1 Ctenomys sociabilis | reverse complement strand
TCAGGAAAGTGCACTTTGAAGTGCTCAACTACAGTGAACAGAGCTAGAACCCTGGGGCTGCTCTGAAACCCATCCGCTCATGCAGAGACATTGCCACCCTGACCGTGGGCTCCTCCTAGCCAAGGAGAGGATAGGTAGATACCGGGGCAGGCAGACTCCTGGGACATTAGGCTCCTCCGGCTTCATTTTTGGCTTGAGGACTCTACGGTGGCCTATGAACTCAGACTGCCTTGCAGTCAAAGGAGTCTGAAACTTTCTTCCCTCTTCCCTTCATTCTAGGAGCAGCATATAATTTGAGTAACAAAGAAAAATACAGAGCTTCTGGCTCAAAAATTCTTAGAAATTTCAAGACAGTGACAGCAATATTTCTCAGGTTAGGGCATTATAACAAAATACAACACACTTGATGGCTTAGACAACATTTACCTAAAATAGTTCTGGAGGCTGGGAAGTCTGGGGGTCAAAATACTGGTAAATCAGTTATCGGGTGAAGACCTATTTCTTAGTTTGCAAGCCAGCATCTTCTCATTGTGCCACAGGGTAGCAAGGGCAAGCAAGCTCTCCCATCTCTCCCACATCACTAGTCCCATTCATAGGGCTACATTCTCATGACCTACAATTACCTCTAAATGCCCTGCTTTCTAAAACATCACGAGGTGATAGAATTCTGTCCAAATGTGAGGACTACACTCACATTCCATAACACAAAGCATTAAACTAACAGTTCCGTCCACAAGGCCTTACATATGTGCACAAGCAGCTCACTTACAAAGTTGGACTTTGTTTCTTCTAGTAAAATCTTATACAACTGATGTCAATTTTGTGTCTGCTTGTAATACCACAACTAAGAGGCCATTCTATTGGTTTCTCTTAAAATTAGCTCTTTTGGGCATTAAAATCACACCAAGTTTTACTCTACCTTTTCTAACTGTTGATGATATTGATTTAAATTTTCTTTTACTGACTCAGGTTATTTTTCTATGCAGTTTTGAAGTTTTCCTTTACTGCAACAAATAAGATATACTAGCTTTGGGATACCTTGTGCAGTTTTTTGCCAGGCTATTTGGGAAAAATTATGTAGTGAGAATTAGAACTACAATTATAACTTTATTTTTATTTTTTGCACTTAAAACACTTTATCCAAAATAGATGCCATGGCATAAAATTCACAAATACATCGTTGCATTTCAAATTTTATAACTTCCAATTTTTGACCCTGTTTAAAATTCCAAGTGCAACTGTTTTGGAGGGAAGGTGTTTTCCAAATAGTTGGAAGTTTTTAACATATCAGAGCAGAGCTCCGTGGCCTTTGGCAATCTCTCTGAGCCTCCCTTACCCAGAAAACTGGACCTCATGAGATCCCTTTCAGCATAAAATACATTAAAGTCACAAACATATATAAGTTTGTCAGGTCCTTTGAGTTTTTATAATGTCATATATTTGTCCTGTCTACATATGCTATCTTGAAAGTATGTAACTTTTCAAGCTTTTCTAACAAAATTTATTTGCTTACTACTACTTATTTCCATATCTGTATCATGCTGCCTAATTTAGTCTAGTTTCCATTTGCTATAACAAAATATCTGGTGCTAGGTACCTTATAAAGAAAGAGATTTACTTGGTTCACAGTTTTGAAGGTCTACAAACATGGCAGCAACATTTGCTCCATTCTAGAGAGGGTCTCCTTGGCTACATCACATCATGGTGGGTGCTGTGATGCTGGCAATGTGTAAGAATGGAAGAGAGGATATGGCAAAACAGGAAGCTAGGCTGCAAGAATCAGTCTTGTTATTTTATATTCATTCCCTTCTCTCACTCCCTTCTCTCACTAACTGATCCGTTCCAAGGGTGGTATCCCCGTGGCCCCATCCCTGTGCATTGTTTCTGTCACTTCCCACCATCAGCACCCTGAGGACCAAGTCTCAAACACATGAAAGCTTGACTCACTCAACCCATACCCAAGTCACAGCACTGCCTCTCATAATTTGTCATCATCCAGAGTTGGCAAAGTCAAATTAATAGATTAACATTTGTTAGTTTAATATAATCCTTCTCATAGTGCCCATGGTTGATGAAAACACTGGATTCACAGGGCTAATAATTTGCCTCCTTCAAACTGATGTTACTTAAATATTTGCCTAACACTGATATAAACTGAGCACTGTAGGTGACAGGTAAAACTGCAGAACCCCACCCTTTCTGAAGACCAGAAAGCTAAAGATAACAAAGCCACTTTTCTTGGGAGCCCTAGGACAATCATCTGTTACTATACTTGTATGGTATATGGCCTCACCATAAGCAATGCATTCACAGAGTAACATTTTGAGAAGTGTTGGCATCTTAATGAAGTGCCATTGCTCTTACTTCAGCTTTTCTATTATAAGATTTCCTCTAAGTCCATCTTCCTTTTAAAAATTTGAACCAACAAGTAGGGATAACATAAAACCATCTACATTCTAAGTCAAGCATGATATTTGAAAATGTTTGCCCTAGGCTGACTTTTTTTTTTTTTTTTTTTTTTTTTTTTTTTTTTTTTTTGTCTTTTTGAGACAGGGTCTCACTATGCAGTTCAGGCTGGCCTTAAGTTCACTTTTTAGCTCAGGCTGGTCTCGAACTCACAATAATCCTCCTGCCTCAGCCTCCTGAGTGCTGGGATTACAGGCATGTGCCACCACGCCCGGCTTAGGCTGACTCTTTATTCAAGTAATCTGGCACTACTTGATACAGGCAGAACTCACATGTATTTGTGAGTGCAAAATTCTTAGGTCAAAGGCAAACTAGATCCATATCTAGAGTCATCATAAAAACTTGTATTTATTGAGTGGAGGGTGACAGAAAGAACTAGTATTTTATTTTATTGTATTACTATTTTTTAATATGTATTCAGTACAGGGTCTACATACAGGGTCTAACTAAACAGATGGACTCATAGTGATCCTACTGTTTTTCAGCCTCCTAAGCTCTGGGATTACTAGTGCATGCCACAAATTGCCATCTCAGTGAGCCCTAGAGGGCAGGGCCAGCACAGCAGGCCAGGGATCAAACCAGGTCCCACCTCCGACTCTCACCCCCACCCCCACCCCAGTTCCTGTGTCTGCCTAATCAGACACTCTAATCCACTGAGCCATCTGGCCAGCCCAGAATAAGTATTAATATATTTTAAAATTCTATCTAATTTCCTGGGACAGGAATACTAATAGGAGCATGGAATGCTTAATTTTATGTCAAGCCTATGCCAGCCACTACCCTCATGTAAATTCCTTTTCTCTTAACCAGGGACTTTGATGCTTTACAGGCTGGATGATCGGGTTTCAAACTAGCAGAGTTTATCAGAAAACTACATAAAGACTCTGAGCACTCAGAAAAGTGCTCAGGACAGTAGCATGTGAAAAAGAGTAAAATATTCATATCTTGGAACAATCAACTGTGGCACTGTAAGCTTGGCTTTAGTAAGCCTCCAGGCATAAGACAGTGACTTCTGTTTTCTTAAAACCACCAGGAGCAGTGGCCAGATCACAGGTCCTATCTGCTCAGTGAATCCTCAAATGCAAATATACATAGAAAAGGAAATAAAGCCAAAAAAGAAAGAAAGGTTTGAGGTGAGGAGCAACTAACTCAATGGAAAAGAGAAAGAAGGAAGCCTACTTTAACTGATTAGTGTTTGACATCACGAAGGGAAAAGGAAGTAATGAGAGGGAAGAGAAATAGTCCAAAGCTCGGTAAGAAAGCAAGCAGTGCCCTCAACCACAAGACAATTTGTTCTCAGAAGGGGAACCAAAGCAAAGTCAGTGAAGGATTACATTGTGGGAATCCTGATGATAAACACACTCAGCACGAAAGCCAGTGCCCCCTTCTCCAATATTGTGGTACAAAAATTGAAAACAAGATGATGTAATTCTCAGAAAAAGAATAATTGAGGCGCCAGCTCAGTACTAACTGCTCGGTGCTGTCCCTGAAGACAGCCTGTGCTCTTGCATAGTGACTTTCTGGAGGAGGCAAGCTTTTTGAGAAGGTGACAAGGAATAGAGGGACAGTGGCAGGACTGAGGACAACTTCCTGTAGGAAGAGTAGCTTCACTCTTGGCTGGGGATAACTAGCACAAATCAGGCAGCTAGTGAGGAAACTGAGTGTGGCAATAAAATTACTACGTTGGTTAGGAATAAATATTACTGCACAATATGCATGAGATGAGACACAAATGCTTGACTGAACAGACACAGAGAGTAGAACTTAGGCTCTGTCAGCTAAACTTTCGCAAAGTGCTTTTATTCATGGTTCTTCCCCAAATGTCCTGGAGAAACTGAATGTAGCCTAAAAGCCATCTCTGGAGGATCTGTTGTCACTATCATTTATATTACAAAAAAGGAACCCCGAGAACAGCGTTTTGCCCAATGTTATGCAAGCAAATCCAGTTTAGATTTCAGCATTCATTTCTCTGGATTTCTTATTATGATGCTATCTGCATAACAAACATATTCTCAAGGTGTGATCCCTGGAAAACTAGTTCTACAGAATGATAAAGTTTCTATTTTATAGTAAGATTAATTGGGCATGCTGTATAAACAGAATTTCACAAGTTTCTTACTCAAAAACTTCTCATAACCTTAAAAGTGATCATAAATACTGTAAGATGGAAGCTGTAAACTATTATTTTCTTTTAAAGTTGTACAATCCTAGAACTCTTATGTTGGGCTCTCAGACTATAAGTAACACAGAACATACTGGAAAATGCTATACTATTTTTAAGCAAGAAATTAGAAAGCGCAGAGTATGGCCAGAGAAATATAAATGTGAAGTAGAACAATTAGTATAAGAGGTATATTCAATAAATAATTTTCTTGGAATAACTTGCCATGAAGCAAAAGGGGTTAGTGCCACACTCCCCCACAAAAAAAATCTAGGCAACTTTAAGTCTTTGTAAATATGCTTCATTATAGAGAATGTAGGAAAAATCATGTCTAGAGATAGCACTGAGGGTGAAATCTGACAAAAAAAGCTTGTGCACATCTGATAAAAATTGGTATCTGAGACGTGCAAAGAACTCATAGCTCAAAATAAAATGGACAAGCTAATTTACAAATAGTCCAGCATTTAAAGACACTTCACCAAATAACATTCATGTGATAAATAGTCATATGAAAAGAGCTCTATGTCATATGTCACAGGGAAATGCAGATTAAAACAAAAATAAGAATCTACTGCACTGAATGGCCAAAATCCACAATTCTGACAATACCAAATGAAGACAAGAATGTGGGAGCAATCAGAATTCTCATTCATGCCAGATGGGAGTGCAAAAATGGTACAGATACTGTAGAACATCATTTCATAGTTTCTTACAAAATTAAACATATTCTTGGGGGCTGGGGATGTAGCCTTGTGCCTTATGCACCAAGGGCAAGGTCCTGACTTCAGTCCCCAGGACTAACAAACAAACAAAAAGACAAAGGACAATAACAAAAACATAACATAATTTCATCAGTAAATCTTGTTCTTTTCCCACAATACTGACATATATAAATGAGCATAAGAAACTGCACGTGAGAATCATTTGCAGACAAATAAAGAGCTTTATTTGAATTGCCAAGCTCAGGACTTCAATAGGTGAATGGATACACTGCAGTACATCTAGACAACTAAAACTATATAGTGTTAAAAAGAAATGAACTGTCAAGCCAGGAAAACACAACCCTTAAATCTATAAATGCAATGAAATAAGACAATGAAAATGCTACAATTAAGCATTTAATTCCAACTATGTAACATTCTGGAAAGGCAAACTATGAAGACATTAAAAAAATCAGTGGTTGCCAAGGGTTGATGTGTAAGGGAAGAGTAAATAGGCAGAACAGAGAATTGTTAATGCACTGAAAATCCATGTATGGTATTTATAAGGATGGATATGTGGCATATTACATTTTTCTAAGGACATACGATGACCAACATCAACCGTCAGCCCTAACATAAACAAGGAACTTGGGATGAACATGTGTCACTGTAGGTTCATCAGTTATGAAAAAAAAGTACCACTTTAGTGGAGGGTGTGCATACTGGGGAGATTAGGAATGTGGGGGTGTAGAGGATGGACAATGTCACCACCTTGCTCTCAATTTTACTACGAAACCAAAACTGCTCTAAACAAAGTATTTGTGAAGTGTTCCATATTTTTCTTAAGAAACTAGGACTGAAAATCCCATTCAAGCCAGCTATCCCCCTAGTGGGAATTTTCTCAGAGGAACTAAAAACGTCATATCATAGTGATATTTGTGTACCTATGTTTATGGCAGCACAATTTGTGATAGCCAAATTGTGGAAACAACCAAGATCTTTTAACCATTCCCCATCACATGAGGAATGGTTGAAAAAGATGTGGTATCTTTGTACAATGAAGTATTACTCAGCTAAAAAGAATGATAAACTTGAAGCATTTATATTTAAGTGGATGTCACTTGAAGATATACTTATAACTAAAATAAATCCAGACCCACATGTGCAAAAATCATATAGTCTCCCTAGTGTAAGAACTCAAAAGAAGAAATACAAATAGAAAGGTATAACACAATTAAAAGGAAAGTGAGAACTTGAGGATTGGACAACAAGGAGAGGGCAAGGACAAAAGCTGGGAAACAGGAAAGGGGCAAAGCCATACATTTATACCCACAAGATGGGCAAGGCAAAGATCCTGAGAAACTAGCAGTTAATTGGTAGGATTTTCACCCTGACTAACTATACATGCTGATACCGGTGAACCAAGCAACTGCACTGAAGATAGTAATGTGTAATTGTAGGGTCACGCTTGGAATGCCTGTCATTCTGGTCTTCTATTCTAAATACATACTTCTTCTCATGACATACCAATTACTACCATACTGTCTCTCAAGTGAAAGTCTGTTTGTTTGTTACAAAAAAAAATAAAGTCTTTTGAAAAAAGTCTTTTGGTTGGACAGGAGCTTCATGGAAGCATAAGTTGGAAAGAAAGGAATTACAACATGAAAAAGGAAAAGCCTACATTTCAAAGCTTTTAGGAGCAGATGCTTGAGAGTTCACAGTAGGAGTGAGCCACTGACAACAAATTCATAGGTACTATTTATAATATTTATGCATTATTTATTATCTATTACCTATCTTCCACTTGAATGCAAATTTTGTTTTCCAATTATTCCTATGCCCTCTGTTATTCTGCGAGGCCAAGTCACCTTGATCTCTGATCTGGACTTTTTCAGTAGCCCTAACTGGCCTCTATTTGCTCATACCTGGCTACTATCCTCTCTCCACAGAGTAGCCAGAATTATCTTTTTTTGATCAGTTTTTTTTTTTTTTTTTTTTTGTACAGGGTCTCACTATGCAGCTCACACTCACAGTGATCCTCCTGCTTTCTGCCTTCCTAGTGCTGGGATTACAGGCATGCACCACCACGCCCAGACCCCATCACTGGCTCAGCACACCTGAAGGCAGGGCCGGCACAGCATCCAGAACCAGGGATCGAACCCTGGTCCCTGTGCTTATCTAAGTAAGCACTTGGTCCACTGAGCTATACCGCCAGACCTCAGAATTATCTTTTTGAAAGTTATATATTAGGGGGCAGGCCAGATAGCTCAAGGGATTAAAGCTCCTGCTTAGGCAGATGCAAGGGCTCCAGGGTTGATCCTCTGAATGCTGTGCTGGCTCTGCCCGCAGGGCATGCTGAAAAGGGTACTGAGACTGGATGTGGTAGTGTACTGTAATCCCAGTGTTTGGGAGGCTGAAAACAGAATCATTATGAGTCTAATCTGTGCAGTGATACCTATAGACCCGTACTAAAAAAAAAAAAAAAGTTCCGTATTAGGTTCCATTGTTCCTATATTCAAAACTGTCCAGTGGCTTTCCACTGGACTTAGAATTAAGCCTCGATCCCATGCCCTATGTTGAGGGTCAGTGGTCTCCTTTCTATCTTCTAGTGTCCTCCACACCACAGGGCCTTGCACTCACTGCTTCTCCACTGCACTTTTCTTTTGGAGAGCAGGCTGTGCTCGCTTTCCTTCCAGTCTGCTCAGTCCACCCTACAAGACAGACCTTCTCTACACACTCTGCACACAAGTCACTCCATGCTTTTATCTTGCTTTATTCTTTATAGCACGCGACACTCTGATTTCATGCATCTACTACTCTGTTGTCTTTATCTCTTACTTCCATGGTGTCTAAGGATTTCTTTTTTTTTTGCTAACTTCTATAGCTTCAGCACTCACAATCATATGCCAAAACATAGTAACGCCTGATAAATATGTGCTGAATGAGCCAATTATTAGGACTTATCAAGTGCTTCCTAAATGCCAAGACCTTTAATTGTGCTGCTGAATGTGATTCGTGAGGAGCAATATCACCGACCCACTTTGTAGATGAAGATATTAGTGCCTGGAGAATTGAAGTAACTTGTTTAAGAGCACACATCCAGAGTCAGGATTCAGATCCAGTGGTCACTCTAGCTCTGAATCACTGTGCTCTGTATTCTGTTGTGCAGCTGTGATGTATCCATGACCTAATACATCTTTTTCAAGATAATTCCAAGATACCTATTTTCTTTCTGCCTTCTTGCCTTCCTCCTCTGGCATTCCTTTCATTTCCTTCACGCATCTCACTTCACATGCATTCCTTCATCTGTATGCTTATGTGATGGAAACTGAGGATGAGAACATATCCACTCACAAGTGCAGCCCTGGCCGGAAGAAAGGTAGCCATACAAATGAAGAATTTGAAGGTATGTAATTATTTTTCTTCTAGAAAATGGAAATCATTTCACTTAACTTATTTTCTTCTATCCATTAATTTTCAAGAAATTTTAGTTCAAGTCCTTGCCTAAATCTGTCAATTGCTTAAAATATATAAATGTCCCCGAAAATGTAAAAGCCATATGGTGCATTTTGCCCTGAGTTCTTTGTATTTCTTTGGAAGTGGAATGTGAAAAAAAATAGTAAATGGCATAAAATGTGATGCATGTCCCTGTGCATTAAGCAAATACCAACTGGCATTTATCATACTGAAGACACAGTACAAAGCAATGGGAGAGATCAAAAACAGCAGATGTGGTAATGACCTCACAGTCAGACAGAGTGGAGCAGACAGAAGAAACTGCAATGTAAGAAACTGAGCAAAATAACAATATGAAGAACGTGTAGGCGTGATAATTTTTCTTTGGAAAACGTCAACTGTTAATGGAATGACACTGGCTCAAATACAAAGATCAAGCTCCCAGGACTTGATTACCCAGCCACGCCTCTCCAATATGCTCTGCGAGGTTGCATGCTTTAGCTCTGGTGTTATCTGCTCTAAGCACCAGTTCTACGAGCAGGCATGATTGGTAAAAACTTATAAAACTGGACAAAAGATATCCACCTTTAATCTATCCTATAATAAACTATGTCCGTCCATAATGAAAATTGTCTTCACTCCCAAAGCCTAGGACATACATGGCTTGGCTTTGTACACCACTACACCAAAACCAACGTAAGAAACTTTATTTGATCGAAGGCTTAACAATCTTCCCTCCCGCAGACATCATGCCAATAGAGAGCATTGCAAATTACTCTTAGAATCAATGTTTGCTTTGACTATGATTACCTCACTGGTGCCACATATTCAGTGAAGCATTAAGGCAAAATTTCCAAAATTGCAGAATAATGAAAGAGGCATTTGAAGGTAAAGCATGTAAATAGGTAGTCTTTATTTTTCTAAAACAACCTGCAGCCACCCACCAAATTCTATTCTGAAATAGAATTTCAGTTCTTGGAAAAAAAAAACTCTAGCAACTGACAACCATTATTTATAAAAGTCTCCATAAAGGGTATTAAAGATGTCAAGAATGTTTTATCTGCTACCTTAAAAACCTGTCTCAGACAGAAATAAAAACGGCTACAGAGTCAACATGTGCCTTTCATGTTAGGGCTGCTTTTGAGAGCACCTGGGCTAAGGTTGTATGTTGAGTCAGAAAATATGTAATTGATGGGGTAACTGCCAAAGCCACTAGACAGGAAGATGAATGGACTGAACATTTACTGTGCCACCAAACAGCTAATGATTGGGTAAACACCTCAGAAGAAAACAAAATCCAGAATTGTTCCCGTTATTCTCTGACCACCTTGTGCGTCTGGTATGAGTGGCCATTAGTGGACGAGGTCTCCTCCAGACTGGGGCCAGCTGCAGCACCTGTGGGAGGTCACATCCTCCCTCCCACCCCTTTCAGTCCAGTTTACTCAAGACCACCTGTTATGCAGAAAGTGGTACTAGGAAGGGTCAGGAGGACTCAGATTAGGTCTGCTGACTCCAAGGCCAAATCTCAAAGCCGATGTACTATGCCACTTCCTAGTTTTAGAACATTTGTCCACCCCATGCCCAACCCCTACCTAGAAAAAAGAATAAGAAGAGGAATTTATTATGATCTATAATGATCTTTTTAGACTCCTGCTCTGGAAGATCACCAGATCTCCTAAGCATGCCACTCTCTAGAATGTTACCTTCCAAACTAAGTGGTTGGCTATACTTCCTATAACCATACCACAAGTGTTGCACATGCACACACACAACACATATATGAACATGGTAATAAGAATTCTAGAAAGGGAAAAAGGCAGAGAAGACAGTCATCAGGATTTATCCACTTTGTTGTTCATCCACAGGATGAATAACATCCACAGGCAACTCTTCTAAATTAATCCCTTGTTTTGAGTATGTGGTATCAATGTGGTATCTTGTCAAGAGCCATTCTATATAATTTTGAGGGAAAAACAATTTCTTGATTACATGTGATTAGGGTTTGTCTGGGGCCTAGTATCTTGCCACATGAGCCAACTAAGGTATTTGGCTATGGTGCATGGAAACAACTCTGTATGCCTTCATTCACAGTTGAGGCTTCAATGGTCCTGTGATGCTGTGATACTCTAGGGCAAGACCACTGTGAAGACATCTGTGTCCCTTGAAAAATAGGTAGAAACACTAAAAGTGTTTACACCTTAGGGAAAGAACAAATTATTTATTAACCTGCCATCTTTCCCCCATCATGCTTATCAACATAAAAATCCTCATTCGCGTAGGACAACCACCCTATGAGTTATCCAATAAGCCCCTCACCATTTTCTTCAATGTGAATGTAACCAATAAATGCCATGCTTCTGGCTGCCTCCTGGCCTTTTGTTTCCTGTGAACAACTGGTGATCCCAGATCTGTTGCATTGCCCTTTTGTCTTCCTTTCTACCATGCATCATAACACCTTGCAGGAGATTGGGTTCTCCTGAAGGGGTCCTCATTAATGTAATTTTCTTTACTTATTTTCTAAGAACTACAGCCTTATTTGTATACTTTATTAAATTACCATGATTTGATAGTGTAGTGGTGCACAGAACTTTAAAGGACAGATTTCTTATAAACTATGAAATGTAGCACGGCATCTGTTAAGAATTGAGCTCATGTTCCCAGTTATTACACATTTTAATTTTAAAACACTGGCCTTATGGATTACATTGGCTTTATGCATATTTTGCAATTTATATTTCTTTATGAATCAATATATGGTATACCTTCACATATCTACATAGGAACACATACACAGTGCAATTCTATGTTAAGACTTTTCAAAGCTTTACATACAAAATCAGAGCATGTGGAATTAAAAGACTTCACGCACCAAGTGAAAAAAACTACAGCATGAAACACTTTTAGTATATATCCTGCCTATGAATACAAAACAAGGTACATAGCCACTGCATCCCTAGAATGCCTTTCTACTTTTTCTCACTTTTTCAAATTTGAAATTCATTATCCTCTTGTTGGATAGCTAACAACACAATTCTTTAAAAATATGACTTTCTAATTCATAGTAAATTTATGTTTCTTGGCTCTAGCCCACCATTACAAAGCTTTTAATATGAAGTAAACATTGTTATCTGAAATAAAATATAAATTGCTCAAACAGGCATGATTATATTTAAATGTGAATAAACACTGCCATATTAGTGGACTGTGGATTTTCCATTATTATGCCCACAGTAAAGAGTGGTCATTTGCATCCTTTTCTAAACTTTTAAAAATATTTGCAAATATTCAAGAAAAGTCTTGTATATTAGTTTCAGTGCTTTCTTTCAAAGTGTAATAGCCCTATTTTTATTTCTGTATCTCCCATAAACATCCATCTTAAAATATTACATATATACCTGTCAACATGTCCTCATATATTTAATAAGTAACTCATTAAAATAAAGTCCCTCTGAAAACATTTGCCAAAATTGTGCAAAACCAGGATCTATAAGAAAGGATCTTCTAGTACAGCCATTAAAGTATTTTCTGTACTGGGTAAGAAGAAAATAAGGCCTGCAGAATTTTGTTTTTCTCCAGTTTATCAATGGTTAATTGTCTAAAATGTTATTCTAGAACCTCATGTTCCTTAATATCCTTAATTCTTATTTTGCCAGAATTCTAATGTTTCTAAAACTGGAATTACCTTGCAAACAATTCACTCCTTTTTTAAAAATAAAAGTCACATTAAATTTATGATAGATATAAGAAGTGATAGAGGCTAGAACCACAGACATACAGTAAAAGTTAGAGTGTTGGGACTTACTTTGATATTAAAATATGAGACTTTCCAGGTCACTCAGAATAACCACACCAAGAATCTACTTCTGTAGGTCAGGCAGTGGTGTATGTGGGGTGATGCTCAGCTACCATGGTTTTACTGATACTTGTTCAGGAAAGAGATTAACAATAGTTCATTCATTTATTTTTTTATTTTTATTTTTTCTTGCTGTGTATTTTATTTTATTTTTTTCCATTTATTTTTATTTTATTAAAATACAAATATCAATCAGACAGTTTCAAGACACCTTAACCATACACATTTGATGAATTAATACATTGCAAACTGTTTTCATAACGTTTTGGTATTGTACAAGGTGCATACATGATATTATATTTACAGATATTATTTCAGGAGATATCTCTTATCAGTGAATTAAGAGTGTAGTTGCTTACTTATCTTTATTTTATATAGCTGAATTATATCAAAAATTCAATAATTATTTACCTAGTGGATGACCATAGCACTAAAAGCCGACATAAT
>PVKA01049716.1:0-13102 GCA_004027165.1 Ctenomys sociabilis | reverse complement strand
AAAAATATCAGTGAAGTGTTAAAATTTAAAAGATATTGACAGACATAGAGGTCAGTTATACTCATAAAGTGGTTAAATTCCCAATTAATGAGATCCAAATTGAGTTTAAAAATAAATTTCTGAGGTGAGATACACACATTTGTATAAAACAATGGTTAAGGAGTATTAAAGGTGATAGAAGTCTTTAGTTTATATAAATGAAGAGTAACGATGTCACAAAAATATTCACATTTAAGGGATTATGTGGCACTCATATGCATAATTTTTGTTCAATATCCTGATGTGGATGACAGTTTATTTACTGTTATAAACTGATATAGATACATATCTTTCTTTTTAATATTTCTTTACTTTTATTATTGCATGTTTGCAGCATATAATGATTACATTCACAGTAGTGGGTTGGTACATGCATACAACACATTTCACAAATTGATATATGTAATATACCACATAAACAGAACAAAAACAAAATCCAGATGCTCAGCTGAAGTGAACAGAAAAAGACTCTGACAAAATCCAATGTCTATTCATTCAAAAATCCTGAAGAAAATAGGTTAAAAAAGAACTTTAATTCAAGCTGATAAAAGCAATTTATTATAAACCTACTGCCAATATTACATTAGAAAAGGAAAGATTAAAAGCTTTCCCTCTAATATAAGGAAAAAGACTAAGATACCCACAATAATCACTTCTGTTCAAATAGTACTCAGAGTATTAGCCAGAGAAATTAGGTAAAGGAAAGAAATAAAAACAGTACTTATAGGAAGGGCAGAGGTTGCATGGGGGCCTCTTTGTGTTATTATTTACAACTATATATGAATTCACAATTATTTCAATGAAATCTCATTTTTATATATTTGGTACAGGGTCTCACTATGCAGCTTGGATTCATAGTGATCTTCCTGTTTTCAGCCTCACAAGCGGTAGTATTACAGGCCTGTACCACCATGCCCAGGCTTGATGGCCAGCTCAGTGTGCCCGGAATCGGGGTCAGCATGGCATGTGGTGCCAGGGATCAAACTCGGTCACTGCACTTGCCTAAATAGCTCTCTGCTGAGCTATCTCACTGGCCCTAATAAAACCTTATTTTTAATAGAAGATTGTATTTCAGTAAAAAATTTCAAAGATCTTATTTAGTAAAGGTGATCCAAGAGAGCAATAGAAGTTAGTGGAGAAGAAGAGAAATTACTAAACTCTTCACCACCTTGAGTTTCTTATCGTGAATCCCTGAATCATCAGCTCATCATGGAAACACTGCATACAACACATGCTGCCAACATTTTTCTATCAAAGAGGAAAGAGAGTTACTGGCTAAGGGCTCTTGAATGGGACAGGGAGGGCCCTAAGACTTTGTGAAAAATCCATCAATGTGAAATGCAAATATTGAGAGCTAAAGGTCCTCTAGGCACCCTGAAATATGGGACCTTAGGGTTATGGCTACAGAAACTTCTGAGAAACCCTTATGTCTAATATCCATGTCCCAAATGCCCAATGCTATCTGGTAAAGTTTGGCCAAGCAGACAGAAAATAATTCAACCTATGAATTCAATCATTCTCAAGTAATTTGTATTGCTTGTAAAGTATCCCACCAAGGACTCTCTGCAGTTACTTTTATAAGCATGCATAAATACATGGAAAAACAATGGACTTTTATCATTGTGGAGCTTCTCTCAAAAACAATTCTTTGTTCACTGATTCTGTTCATCTTAGCCCTCTTTGAAGAATCTATTTTTAACCTGGTTACCCTTAGTTAATCCATAAATCACATAGCAAATTATATGAAACTGGCAATATATTTTCTACATTTTCCCACAGAATTATATCAAATACAAATAAAATGTCATCAGAAACCAGGCCTAGGACTGATTTTTTTTCTTGTTGTTTTAATAGAGAGTAGTCTATTAATAACAAAGGCTTTGCTGGGAATTGGGAAAACAAGAGCATTGAATGACAGCAATTCAGCTTCTCCAGGACCAGTTGTCTACAGTCAAGAAAGAAATAGCTGGGAGAGGAACCAATGTGAGTGGAGAATACTTTGGAACTGTGAGAGAACTGACAGAGAAGAAAACAGGATTAAGTAATACAGGGAAAATAGATCACTGCCACAGATGGGAGACCATATGGTGCTACAGAAGGTGGCTGTGTAGTCACCCCTTTAAAAAAAAAGTTCTGTTCATGGGGAAACAGAGATATGCACCAGGACCAGCAGAATATTTTGCAGTTGGTGAAAGTGGTAAGAACACAAGCCCTACTTCCCAAGTAACCCTCAAGAGTCAGAAGTTGCCCTGATAGATTCCACTGCAATAGATTAGCCTCTTACTGCTGTAGTTGAATTGATTCCACTGGAATAATCCTGACTCAATGAACTATTGAGTACCATGGAACTTGTCTGCCAAAATCATAATCATTGACTATTGTCTCTCAGGTTTATGGACAACTTTCTGATGCGGGCCCACTGTACCAGGCACAGTGAACTTGAAAGGAAATAGTAGGTCGGAGCAGCGCCATTGCCGCCAGTATGTGCAGGTCCCTCTTCATCAGGTACTGCATTTACGTTGAATGCAAGAGGTGAAGTGATCCTAACGTCAAGAACAGGCTTCGAGAACAAAGAAAGAAACAGAAACTTGCCAAGGAGAGAGCTGGACTTTCTAAGTTACCTGATCTTAAAGATGCTGAAGCTGTTCAGAAATTTTTCCTTGAAGAAATACAGTTTGGTGAAGAGTTATTGGCTCAAGGTGAATGTGAGAAGGGTGTGGACCATCTGACAGATGCAATTGCTACATGTGGACAGCCACACCAACAGCTGTTGCAGGTGTCACACCAAATTCTTCCACCACCAGTGTTCCAGATGCTTCTCACTAAGCTCCCAATAACTAGTCAGAGAATTTTAAGTGCTTGGAGCTTGGCTGAAGATGATGTGGAATGAAAACAAATCTCAACATCATAAAATCTCAAAAAAAATTTAAAAATTCTAAGCTCAGAAATTGAACAACTGGGGGAATAATGGAAAATATGTTTATCAGTGGACTGCCCTACAATGAAATCTACCAAAGTTAATGTTTATTTTGTGTAGATCCATTGGTCTATTATTTATTTTTCCTAGTGAAAAGTGTGTTTTAATAGAGAACTTTTCATTTTATAAAAGCACTATGAGTTACCAAAATAAGAATTTTGTTTATTCCTTAGAGTTGTAGTTAATGTACATATACCATTAAAAAACCCAATGATTACTTTTAAAGAATAGGCAACAGGGCTGGGATTGCAGCTGAGGATAGATTACTTGTGCAACATGTGTGAGGCCTTAGGCTTGGCCCCAGAACCACAAAAAAGGAAAAGAGTGAAAGGGTATAGGAAAGTGGTGAATGTACATTTTTAAAGCTAGCACATTTTCTTATAAATGAATTTGAATAGAAATTTTATTGTGTTTTTGAAAAGTGTTAAAATCAGACCTTTCTATTTATTCTTTAAAAATCCATAATCATCACACCCAGGGAGAGAGACAGAAAGAGTTTCCAACTCAAGAACTGAGACCAGACTCTGCAAGAATGCCTGCAACCTGACAGAATTAGGACCTGAGTCCAAGTTAACTTCAGTATTGCAGTGGAGGGATCATACAAATTACTGGTATGTAGCACTTAGACTCTCTGCCAAGGAATTATGATTGTAACATCTCACTGGAATATTTAATCTGTGCTTTCTTTCAATATCCATCCAATTGATTAAAACTTTTGTATATTTATTTGACTTATTCAGTACTATGGGGTTATGTTGTGCCCTTCTATGATTTCTTGTATTTACTTTTCTACACTTGTTTATCCATTGGCTCTGGTTTAAAAGGTTTCTAAGTTTTCCCCTTGCTTCAGCGCTTTAGTTTCTTCTTTTCAAACCCCAAAGACAGTATTATTAGTAAATTAATTTTTAATGAAAATTAAAACTGTTCCTCCCAATTTCTTAAATACACTATACTTGGATCCCTCACAGAAACCCTTGTAATCACAACTGTAATGCCTCAATCTTCCCAATCATAACCTTCAGCTCTTCCACATCTTACTAATCTCACTATTCTCCCTACAGGCAGGTTATGATAACCACATATCTTTCCTTAATAACAAAGTGAACTTACTTTCTCCATATAATGCCCTTTTCCCACAAAATATCCTCTGAAAATCCTCAATATTAAATCTTAAATTCAACTAAAATTATCTCAATAAAAGCAGAACAAACATTAATCTTTTCTTCTAATCTACCACCATTCTCCTCTTCCAAACTTCCCCTTAGTGCTTAAAGCTGATCATCTAAACACTACACTTATAAATAAATACACCTTCAAGTGGCTGAGTAATATTCCATTGTATAAAAATACCACATCATTTTTAACCATTCCTCATGTGATGAACATCTTGGTTGTTGCCAAGATTTACCTATCACAAATTGTGCTGCTAGAAACATAGGTACACATATATCCCTATGGTATGATGTTTTCAGTTCCTCCAGGAAAATTCTCAGGAGGGGGACAGTTGGCTTGAATGGGATTTCCAGCCCTAGTCTTTTAAGGAGTCTCCACACTGATTTCGATAATGGTTGCAACAGTCTACATTCCTACCAGCAGTGGAGAAGGGTACCCTTTTCCCCACAACCTCTCCAACATTTGTTGTTGGTTGATTTGATTATGATAGCCATTCTTTCTGGAGTAAGAGGGTATTTCAGTGTTGTTTTAATTTGCATTTCACATTTTTTCATACATTTATTTGCTTCTTTAATTTTGTCCTCTGAGAAGTGTGGGTTCATTTCAGATGCCCATTTCTGGATTGGGTCTTTACATTTAGGAGCCCTAATTTTTTTAGTTCTTACAAGTTCTATAGAGTAGACCTTCATCTGAGTCTTGATGAGTTAGGATTTTTTCAAAATTTGTGGGTTCTATTCACTTTGTTGGTAATTTCTTTTGACATGTAAAAACTTCTCAATAGGAGGTCCCAGTTGTTAATTCTTTCAAGTATTACCCGTGCAAATTGATTTTTGTTCATGAACTCTTTGCCTGCCCCTATGTATTCAAGAATTCCTTCTACTTCTCTTCCAGGAGATTTAGTGTTTCTGTTTAATGTTTAGATCTTTAATCCATTTTGACTTTAGCTTAGTGCATGGTGATAGACCTGGGTCAAGTTTTAGTTTTCAGCATGTGGATAGCCAGTTTTTCCAGCATCATTTGTTAAAGAGACTATCTTTCTTCCAGTAAGTGTGTTTGGGCCTTTTGTCAAAGATCAAGTGGTTCAGTGTGTTCATACTGTCCTCTGCATCTTCAAATCTATTCCATTGATCCTCAGGTCTATTTTCTTGCAAATACCAGTAGCTTTGTAGTATAATTTCAAGTCAGGAAGTGTGATGCCTTCTGCCTAGTCTTTGTTGGCCAGGATTGCCTTTGCTATTCTAGGTCTTTTCTGTTTCGAAATAAATTTTAGGAATGATTTCCCTAGGTCTGCGAGGTATGTTGGTGGTAGTTTGATAGGAATTGCACTCAATATGTACAACAATTTTTGGAATATGGCCATCTTCATGATGTTGGTTCTTCATATCCAGGAGCAGGATATATCTTTCCATTTTCTCAAATCCCCTACGACCTCTTTTTTCAGATTACTGTAATTTTCCATGAAAAGATCTTTGACTTCTTTAGTTAGATGTATTCCAAGGTACTTCATTTTCTGCAATGGTATTGTAAATGGTATTGTTTCTCTAATTTCCCTCTCAGTGTGTTTGTTATCTGTGTAGAGGAGTGCTATTGACTTTTGAGTATTGACTTTGTATCCTGCTATGCTATTGAATTTGTGTATCAATTCTAGTAGCTTCTTGGTGGAGTTCTTTGGGTCTTCCAAGTAAAATAACTTCTTCTTTAGCTATTCTTATTCCTTGTCTTATTCCCTCTTCTCTAATGGCTCTAGCGAAATGAACCAGTCCCACATGTGCAAATATAGTATAGTCTCACTAGTATAAGTACTCAAAAGAAGAATTACAAATAGAAATATATAACAAAATTAAAAGGAAAGCAAGAACTTGAGGACTGGGCAATGAAGAGAGGGCAAGGAGAAAAGCTGGGAAACATGACAGGGGCAAAACCATTCATTTATATGCATTGATGGGTAAAGCAATGATCCTGAGAAACATCAGCAGATTTTTGAAGCTAGCAGTTAATTGATAGGATTCTCACCCCAACTAACTATTTATGCTGATACCTGTAATTAAGCAACTACACTGAATTTACCAATGTGTAATAGAAGGATCACACTTGGAATAACTGTCATTCTAAATACGTAGTTCTTGTAATGACATACCAAGTATTACTAAACTGCCTTTCAAATAAAAAAAAATTAAGGGTAATGAATGAAAACTAAGACACACACAAAAAAAAAAAAAATCACAGGATAGTCCTGCTGCAATGCTGTATATGGATAGACTTCTAAATTTCTATGTAAATATATATGTGTTCATTCCTATATTTTTAATTTTTTTCTTTCTTCATAATCTGTAAGGACTTAGAATTTAATATCTCAATACTTGATGGAAAATACCTGTTCCATATTATGCCCATGATATCTGATATTTAGACAAATAGTGTGGGTAAACCGAACTGCATAGGTTGCATGGTAATAATAAGCTTCTCTTCTGGAGAGTTAACAACCTAAGTTTGCTGATAAAAATGGGAGAAAAGGGAAGTCCACAAGGTCAGCCAACATTTGGGCCCTAGCCTTTCAAGGTCAGTGAAGACTCAGGACATAGGAGAACCTGTACTGTAACATCATGGAACTCAGTTGTGCCCAAGTTTTCTGATCGAGGAGATTATGGAGCGACAGAGGAATGTGATCGATGATGTACAGTATGCCTAAGGAGAGTCACGTGGAGAGAACACTTTCTTACAGGCTCTCACAGAGAGCAAACTGGTCAAGCAATGGCCGTGCCTCATCCACATGGCTGACACTGGCAAAGGGTCTATAAAGCACAGTACAGGGTTACAGGATAAACCCTGAGGGTACCTGACTGACCTTATCTGATACACAAGTTATATTTCTTGTTATATAGGTCTCGCTTTATCTTGATCTTAACCATCCAGCAGAAAAGTATAAAAACGAGGTATAAAATGTAAAGCCACATTAATTTACTGAGCTGCAAAGGGCTCAAGTCAACTTCTGCAGATAACCCACTACTATTATGGACTCCTGAACTGTGTTGGATTGTTTTGCTGAATTCATGCACCTATAGTGCTTAGATGCCAATAGAATACCCATCTCTGTTAGGACTAAACAAAAAAAGCGGCTACAAAGGAAGGACCTTTTTGTATTTGTATATACAGTTAGGATGGATATACAGCTACTTTAGCTTAACTCAATGAGAAGATTTGTACTAATAGTGTCTAGACAGGATATCCTGTCCACTTCTTATATTAAGGATAACCACTAAGAAGATAACAATGTACAATGTATTAATTAAAATAAGTAAAAATAAAAAATAAAAATGCTACCCATTCTTCCCAACTCACCTCACTGAACAGCAACCTGATGAGCATTTGACCAGTTTCCAAGATTTAGCTATTACAAACTGTGATGCTATAAACGTTGGATGGACATATTGCTGTGGTATGAGATTTTTGATTTCTGTGGGAAGATACACATCAGGGGAATGGCTAAGTCAAATGGAATCACTAATCTTACTTTTTTGACGAATCTCCCCATTGCATTACAATGTAAGAAAGGCAAAGAGGCCAGGTAGCTGCCTGGGCTGCTGCCACTCCATTTTGCCTCTCTGCTCTTTGCCATCACCATGAAAGGCTACTCTCTGACATGTGCCACTCTGCCTTGGAGCCAGCGGAGTATAAACTGAAACCTTCACTAACTGTGAGTTCAATAAACCTTTCCTTCATCCATTTTGGATGTAGAGTATTTGTCCCAGCAATGAGAGAAAAGTAACTGAGACAATCTCTGAAAAGAAAAAATAGTACTCTGAAGAAGATTAAAGATGACATCAGAAAATGGAAAGATTTCTCTTCCTCCTAAAATAAATACTGTCAAAATGGCCATACTTCCAAAACTGATGTATATACTCAGTGCAGTTCTGATCAAAATACCAACAGCTTAATTTACAGACCTAGAAAAAGCAATTCTAAATGCATATGGAATCATGAGAGAGCCAGAACAGTAAAAGTCATTTGAACAATGAGAGCAAAGTAGGCAACATGGCAATACCTGACTCTCAACTATGCTACAAAGTAATAGTGATAAAAATGGCATGTCACTAGTACAAAACAAAACACATGGATAAATGAAACAGAGCTAAGGATAAAGAAATCTCCCCAGATATAGTCAACTATTTAATTTGTAACAAAGGGGCCAAAAATCTACAGTGAAGGAAAGATAACCTATTCAATAAGCAGTGTTCAGAAAATAGATTATTGGTTTGCAGGAGAATAAAACTAAACACTTATCTCTCACCATATACTAAATTAAAATCAGAATAGGTCAAGGAAAGTTTGTGCATGAGAACAGTATGACTTACAAAGTGAGCTCAAGGCCAGCCTAAAATACACAGCAAGACCCTGTCTCAAAAAGACAAAAAAAAAAAAAAAAAAAAAAAAAAAAAAAAAAAAAAAAAAAAAAAAAAAAAAAAAAAAAAAAAAAAAAAAAAAAAAAAAAAAAAAAAAAAAAAAAAAAAGAGCAGAGGAGCCAACAAATAGGATTACATAGGACTACAAATTCTGTTCAGCAAAATAATCATTCAGTATAGTGAAAATAACCTACAAAATAAGAACTAAGTTTTGGTAGCTATTCGTCAAAGAAAAGGGAAAATTGAACCATATAAAATTAAAGGTCTAAAATTAAAAATTCTACCTTTCCTTTGTAAGGGTCTTTCATTTCCTTGGTTAGATTAATTCCTATGTATTTCATTTTACATGAAGCTGCTGTGAAAGGTAATATTTTCCATAATTCCTTCTTTTCTCATTCAAGAGAAATGAACCAGCCCTTCATAGAGGAAGAGATACAAATGGTCAACAAATATATTTTAAAATGTTCAACATCTCACACCATTAGAAAATTAAAACAACTCTAAAATTCAAACTTATTTTTGAAAGAATGGCAACCATTAAGAAATCAAACAATAACCACTGTTATTGTTGGTTAGTTCAAGACCAGCCTGGATTCTGACCATCTTTCAAAACACTAAAGAAGAAGAAAAAAATGCTGGATAAGGAAAAGAGGAGGAGGACAAGAAGGACAAGAAAGAGGATGGGGATGAGGATGAGGATGCGGATGAGAAGATGAGGAGAAGAAGGAAGGGGCAGGAGGAGATAGTATGGGTAAACTCTAAAGGAGACTCAATATCTTTCTTTTACTTTTGAAGAGGGCCTGCTATGCAGTTCAGGCCTGCCTTAAGCTAACTTTGTAGCCCACACTGGTCTTGAACTCACTACAGACCTCCTGCCTCAGTCTCCCAAATGCTGAGATTACAGGTATGCACCTCCACTCCCAGTCTCAATATCTGAAATATATGCACTCATTATGTATAGCACTGAGTGAAAGTGAATGTTATTATTTTGATATTAAAATTAGATTTAAATTTAAAGAAAAAATGCTGTCATAACTATGGTACAAGAGGAACCCTTCTTCATTGCTCTTGGGAATGCATGTTAGTATAAGTGTTATGAAAATCAATATGGCATAATAGTGTTTACAGCAGCACAAATCCTAATAGCTAAATCCTAGAAGAAGGCTCTGTACCCATCAACAGACTATTGGATAAAGAAAATGTGGTATCTACATATAATGTAATATTATTTGGCGATAAAGAATAACACATATGAGGCAATTTTAGGAAAATGGATGCATCTGAAAAATATAATTTTGAGTGAAGTGAATCAGACCCATGACCTTACAAGATGTGGTATCTCTCGTCAGAGTCAGGCGAAGTACAAAGAAAGAAAATGAAATTGATAGAAAGGCACTGGAGGACAGGTTTATTGCACTGGGGAAGTAGTGAAAGGGAACAAGGGCAATGAGTGAAAAGGAAGGAAAGAGGAAATGAGAAGAACAAAGATACACCAGGCACATGAACCCAATAATTGCAATTTATTAAATGTTATATGGCATAACTTGAACTAAGACAAATAATATCAACAAGTGTAAAAAGGACATAGAGGAACTTGAAGGGAGTGGGGGAGGCCAGGAAAGGGGAATTTTTTAAAAAACAAGCTGTAATATATACATGTAACCACTCCCCTAAAGGATTGTGAAGTGTATGAATTGCAAACATGTACTAATAAAAAAGCTTTACTGACACTCTTTAACAGATTTAAGCCCAACCATTCTATCCTTGCCAAAGAAGTGACTCAGGTATAATTTTCACTTTGACAGAATTTTCTAATTTTACAATGGTGACAGTCTATAAACAAGACTGCTATAAAAGTACGTGTGATTGTGTGCTGACATCTAGTGGAACTACAAAGAAACATTTTTATATTGTTTCTACTAGCTTAAATTAATTTGATTCTTCTTGGTTACATGAACTTGTGGCCGAAAAAGTAAAACTTCCTGAGATTTGACTCAAATTCATAATGCATAAATGAAAAGTATAATGAATAATAGAAAGAATGTTTTATGAAGACACATTACTGCATTTTCCCCATTTAAGCAGAACAAAATCTACTCTGATGGTCAACCATACACTAGTCAAAGGAAAGAGTAGTGGCTTTCATGCTACTTGAATTTACACTTAGAAGACTTGGCTCTCATGTAAATATGCATAATCTCCACATTCTTATTGTTTTTTGTTCCTGTTTTGGGTTTTTCGTTGTTATTGTTGTTTGTTTGTTTGTTTTTTGTATTTTAGGGAAGAGTTTACAGGGTGCTCAGAGTCTCACTACTAGATCAAATTCATAGAGATCCACCTGTTTACAGCCTCCCAAGAGCTGGGATTACAGGCACACGCCACCACACCCAGTCTCAATTGCCACCTCAGCGTACCCCAGGGGTGTGGCCGACACAGCAGGCCCTGGGATCAAACTCCTGGCCCCTGCACCTTCTTGCAAGCTCTTTAATCCACTGAGCTATTTGGCCGGCCCTCCACAGTCTTAACTCCTATTCAACTAATGTTATTCTATTGCAGAGTTTTGCTTTTCTGTGCTTATGTCATATAAGCATGTCAAATACGTCTGGGCTATTATGTCCTTCCTGAACATGGCAAAGGAGATACCTAGAACAAGAGAACTGAAAAAAAAATTATACTGTGCCATATTGCTACTTAAAGAAGGAAAAATGTAATGCAGCACTATGTTCCACAGCACTAATTGTATTGCTTTGACTACATGACTATTCTACAGTATTGTAGAGTGTTCCTGCTTCCTCAGCATCAGCACTACAGAGGGGCTTCTTAAGTACACGTGATTCTCTATCTGACAATTTTCTCAGCTAATGTTTCTGCCTTAAGCTTGAATTTTAAAGAGAAGATTCCACTGGAGATGTGTATGTACTGTGAAAAGAGTATTTCATTATGTTTCTGGTACAAGCATTTATCTCCATGATCATCATGACCCCCTGAATCCAGTTGCCAAATATATGTGGTATCCACCATTCTATAAAATCAGGAAAAAGTTGTGTGCTGCTGAGAAGATAGACTCCCAGACAAAGATATCTTCATATGAATTTTAAGGTATTTCAAACCACAAAATCTCCCTGTTGGTTCTCTTCCATGTCAATTCTCCATCACCAGGAAAACCTCATTTTAATTAATTAATTATTCATTCATTCATTCATTCATTCATTTATACTGGGTCTCACTACACAGCTCAGAATCCTGGTGATATTCCTATCTCAGCCCCCCCAATGCTGGGATTACAGACGTGTATGTGCCAGCATGCCTGGTTTCGGTGGCCAGCTCAGTAGGCCCAGGGTTCCTGGGCTGGCATAGCATACAGCACTGGGGATCAAACCCAGATCCTTGCACTTGCCAGCCAGGCACTTAGACCGCTGAGATATTTCCCCAACTCACATCACTCTGGACAAATAGAGCAACCTATGTATCTCATGTGATTCTAGCTAGAGATGTTTCCTTTTTGGTACTATGTAATGGATATCACCTCTAAATCACATAAAATGAATGTTAATGCCTCCAAGTATTATGTAATCTACATAAACATGAGAAGTAACTGAAATATTTAAGCATGGCACAATGGAAAGGACAATGATGAACAAAAGAAATCCATTATTTCAATCCATTCACCCTGTAGATTTATGTATCCTGAAGACCTGAAGACACCAAATGGAAAGAAGGTAGTTCAAATAAATCTCTAATCCACGCTAACTTTGTTAGAATGCTGAACGCCTAAATAATGAACTATTTGAGCCTATCTGTGGAAGAAAGTGCTACTTATGGACAAATATTCATACTCTCCTTCTCTTGGACATTTTACCTGAGCAAGTTACTAACCTCTCTGCAAGGACTACAACCCTTAGCCATTCTCTTTGGCCCTGCATCTAGAGGACAGCATATTGATCAACTGGGCAAATGCCCAGTAGTGTGAAAAAGGGAGAATCTAAGGTAGTAGAATAACAAAATAGTGAAGCAATGCCAGCCCTAGAGTTACAACACAAAATTTTAATATCAGAAAAATAAACAAGAATAGATATTAAAGAAGGAAGCCAGAAAAAGTAATAGAGGTCAATAGGAAAAATATATATGATGATATCATTTTATACAGCTAAGATTTGGGACAAGAGGGACATAAGATGCATTAAATTTAAGAATTAAATATATGGAGAACATCACAACTTAGAGGATGAGAAGAATAGTGAGGGGGGGAGAGTCAGAGCCACATAATGAAAAACATAGTATGGCAGAAAAGAAGAGAGACAACTAGTTGTGTTGAAGAGAATGCCTGAGAAATGATTTTTGAATTTGTCCAAGACTGGAATGTCAGTAAAATCACTCCCTGTGGTTACCTTTTTGTAATCTCCCACATAGTAGGATGAGATCTTCCTTAAACTGTTCACCATTTCCTCCTAACTGAACATTCTTTTTTTTAATTTATTTTTTATTTTATTGAAGTACAAATATCAGACAGTTT
>PVKA01049715.1:0-13089 GCA_004027165.1 Ctenomys sociabilis | reverse complement strand
GAGGCAGGAGGATTGTTGTGAGTTCGAGACCAGCCTGAGCTACAAAGTGAGCTTAAGGCCAGCCTGAACTGCATAGTGAGACCCTGTCTCAAAAAGACAAAAGACTACATAATAACTTCAAGTCCCTCCTATACTACACCTGTTCTGTATCTCAGAACACAAACACAGAAATAAAACAAAACAAAAAAATTGTTAGAATGATGTCATCTTTTGGGCCCCATGAGGGGAAAAACTGTTCATTTGATGCTAGTAAGAATAAAATAGGGGCCAGGGAGATGGCTCAGTAGAATAAGCACTTCCCTGGCAAGCGCAAGGCCTTGAGTTCAATCCCTGGTTCTGCAAAAAAAATAAAATAAAATAGAAGCTTCCTTGATACCACAAACTCTGATTTTCTAGCATTCACGCTCATTATTATTGGGAATTTTACTGTTTTAATCAAGGACCAGATTACCTGCAAAAACTCAGCACCCAAGCCATGCCCATCCCCACTTACCAAGGGTGTACGTGTGCTCCACCGGGCATTTCGTTTGCTAGCCCCAACCACGATGTTAATCTCCCCTTGAATGATGTAAATATTCTTATCCACCATCCTGACAAACCTACCAAGACAGACAAAAGTCTGGTTAATACTTGTTTACCCAGAGTACATCTATACTTAAATCAGTACCAGATAAGGGTAGAATTATGATTTAACTTTTTTTTTTTTTTTGAGATATGGGCCTGCTGTACAGTTTATACTGCCCCTGAACTAACTATGTAACCCAGGCAATCTTCCTACCTCAGCCTCCCAAATGCTAGGATAATAGGCATGTGCTATCATGCCTGGCATTTCACCCGTAATTATAAGATGGATGAATGAATTCCATCTTACATTATGATTGTAACTAACTGGTTCTCCTAGTGGACTCTAGAAGTTCAAAGCAGTTCAAGGTACAACTCAAAAATTATCAATCCACCAGGCTTGGTGGCGCATGCCTGTAATCCCAGCACTCAGGAGGCTGAGACAGGAGGATTGTTGTGAGTTCGAGACCAGCCTAAGCTACAAAGTGAGTTTAAGGCCAGCCTGAAATGCATAGTGAGACCCTGTCTCAAAAAGACAAAAAAAAAAAAAAAAAAAAAAAAAAAAAAAAAAAAAAAAAAAAAAAAAAAAAAAAAAAAAAAAAATATATCAATCCAAATAATTTCTCAAAGGTACCTACCTCAGATTTTCCAAAGTCAACTATTTAAAAAAAAAATTAATATTCAATAATCAAGAAGATATGGAGGAATGTAACAGCCAATACTCAGATTAGCAGTGCAAATGAAGCCTCTGTGTTATCCTCCCTCATCACATCCTCCTCCCTCACCCACAAATCCTATTATAAATCTGATGGTTTTGAAGCTCCTATATTGCTTTACATTTTCCTTTATTGATAAGTATCTTTCAATTGCCAGGCATAGAGGTGTATGCCTGTGACTCCAGCACTCAGGCTAAGGCAGGATCATTGAGAGGTCAAGGTCAGCATGGGGTACAAAGTTCAAGCCCAGCTGAACTGCACAGTGAAACCCTGTCTCAAAAAAAATAAAAAAAAAAAAAAAAAATATATATATATATAGAGAGAGAGAGAGATTATTCTGTATGCATTATATATAACTGATAGATTCATCTGTGATTTGATCTTTTCCCATGAAATATTATGTATCTGAATCACCTATGTTGGTAAGTATAGTTAATAGTTTGTACAAGTACATATCCTGTATGTATATACAAACTAGAGGATTTGGGCAGATATATCCAAACTTATAACCATAGCTATGTCTAGAAAAGGTGCTATGAAATCAGAACCTGATCAAACAATACTTTAACCTTCTGTTTCAATTTTTTACTGAAAGAATATATTTCTGAATTATCAGTAAAGCATCAATAATATAAAAAGAGGTTAAGATAATTTCTGCTTTTGAGGCATGTATTTTGTTTACTGAGGTCTGAAAGAACTGGCAGTCCATAGAATAGTAAACACAAGTTGTAATATAGAAAAAGTAAACTAAAGCACCTAAATTTATATATTTTGCATAAATGGGGACCCCAGAAAGCAAAAACTATAAAAACTACTATAATAAAGAAAAAAAAAAAAACTACCATAAATTTAGTTTGGGCCTACAACATCTACCAAATCTACAGGAAACATAAAGCAACATTTATATTAATGACAATCTAAAGAAAAGACTGGATTGGTCCCCAAAGAATATTTGTTTTCCAAAAAATCTAGAAGCATAAGTATATTTTCTTCTGAGAATGTAGAGTGCACAACAAATGCTCTTTTCTGAAGAGAACCAAGAAATACAAGGCAATTTTTTTGGGGGGAGGCCAACTCATCTCACCCTGGGATGGGGCTGGCACAGCATGTGGTGCCGGGATCCATCTGTGGTCCCTGTGCATTTGCCTAAGCTCGCCTAAGCAGGAGCTTTAGACCACTGAGCTATCTTGTTGGCCCTACAAGGTAAATTTTTAAATGATTTAAGGTACCAGAAGAAAAACAATTTTTCATACTACTTCCTTTCATTAAGCTATGCAGGCAGGATGAACATGCTTTGCATGTCTGGAATAATTTGTAATGAACTGCTAACAGAAGTTACCTCCAGGGAAGAAACTGGGTAATGTGGAAAACAGGAGGCCTACTTACTTTTCTCTATGTATCTTTTACACCTTTTGAATTTTGTGTCATAAAAATATACTTACCTGTGATAGTATCTAGATATCCTCCCCCCAAAAAAACCTCATATGGTCATTGGTGGGGCTTTTTGGAGGTGGCTGGATCTACAATGTGTAATGCTGGGATTAAGGGTATGAGTGCTACTCACTTGGGTAGCCTGTATAAAATATAAGAGGAGGAGGACTGGTGTGGTTCTTGCTGGCCACTTGCCTGTGGCTTGTTGCCTTCTGCCTCCCCTGCTTTGCCATGAGCTATTTTTCCTGTTATACCCCCTGTCATGCCACCAACTATGAATGAGAGCCAGCCAACTACGAAGGAAACTTCTACACAAAAAAAAAGAAAAAGAAACCTCTACAGACTGTGAACCACACAAACCTTTACTCCTTTAACTTTAAGTGTCTGGTATTTTATGCCAGAAATGAGAAAAAGACACTATCTTTACATTTTAATTAACTGAGTTTTAAAAAATGAAGAAGCTCTTTTAGGAAATCAGTTGTACTGTCCCATGTGCTAACCACTAAAAGTAGTAATGAAAGCTCACTGACAAACATTTACCTCACCCAGTTAGACATAAGGAAAGCATTGTCCCTATCCAGCCACCAGATATCCCAAAAAGAATTTATAATCTACTGCATTAGGCAAATGCACAAAATATACATATGTAATACCACAGTAGTGAATTAGAGAAAATTACTTCTTGAGCCAGGTGATGGCTCACGCCTAAAATCTCAGCACTCAGGAGGCTGACGCAGGAGGATTGTCATGAGTTCAAGGCTATCTTGTGGGAAAATTGAGTCAACAGTAACTAGAAGCTCAGAAAAACAGAATTTTTTTATTTAATGTCAGTGGACCACAGAGGAGCAGTCTCCAAAGTCTGAGGCCTTGATTACACAAAATTCATCTTTTCCAACAAGATGATAAGTGGGAGTTACAAAAAAAAAAAAAAAACTAACTTAAGATAAACATAGCTGAAGGACATGGTAGGCTGGGTACCTGGTCATCACCAGCTATATGCAGCAAAGTTGTTTTTAGCATATTCACAGAAATTTCAATTTCATAACAAATCATATGAAGTAGCTGAATCAAGTAAAACAGAACTGAATGGTTGCGGCTTTATCAGACAAAATGGCTGCAGTTAGGTCAGGATTTCTGCTTTCATATCATAGTGAGTTCAAAGCCAGCCTGAGTTACAGAGTGAGACCCTGTCTCAAATCAATGGTCTAACCAATCAATCACTTCTAGTGGAGTGCCTTGGAAAGGTAACTGAAAGACAGAATTCAAAAAGTCAAAAATACAAGGAGAGACTGACAACAGTACAGCAAGTCAGTGTATAGTTAAGGAATCATGCTTATTCTAGATGGGAAGAAACACTCCTAAGGGAGCAAAAGCTAGAAAAGTAAACAGGAGACAAAATCAATGGAAGGGTTTCCAATGTAGTGATCATTACTGTTAAAAATATTTGGAGGGGGCCAGGGAGATGGCTCAGTACAATATGCTCTTGCCTGGCAAGCACAAGGTCCTGAGTTCAATCCCTGGTATCACAAAAAAAATTTTAAAAATTGCTTCCAGGAATGATTTGGGTCCAGGGAGGTGGCTCAGAAGAATAAGTGCATGACTGGCAAACACAAGGGTCTGAGTTCAATCCCCACTTCTGCAAAAAAAAAAATATATGTATTTGGAGATTTTGCCACATGCTCTCTCTCACCTGGTCAACCATTCTCACACTGCAGAGTGCACTTCTCTTCCTGCATTTAGTTGGCCCAAGCCTTCTCTGCAGAGCCTATTTCTTTTCCTACCTTTGATAAAACTTTGGTACCATTAAATATGTGTGTGTGTGTGTGTGTGTGTGTGTGTGTGTGTGTGTGTAAACAGTATAAACAATCAGAACAGAAATAAAAATAAGTTTTTCTTTAAAAGAAGTAGGAGAATGGGGTTGGGGAAAGAGCTCGGTGATCTAAGTGCCTGCCTGGCAAGTGCAAGGACACAGGTTTGATATACAGTACTGCCTGCTGTGCTGGCCCTAGAACCCCGGATACAGCATGCCAGCCACCAAAAACTGGTGTAGGCCTGTAATCCCAGTGCTGGGAGGCCTAAAGAGGAGGATCACTTCAAATCTGAGCTGTATAACAAGACCGAATACCAAATAAATAAAAGATTTTTTTTTTTTAAAGAACTAGGAGAGAGCTGAGCATGTTTTTATCAAAAATAAGATGATGAGGGGCAGGGAGGTAACTCAGCGACATAAGAACCTGGCTGGCAAGCACAATAGAACAGAAATAATTAGAATTTGATCCTCAGTACCTAAATACATACATACATACACACACACAATGATAAAGAACAAGCAAACACATTGCCAACTAAATTAACACGTTGGGCCAGATAAGCCCCTGGCCTAGAATCTGAACCAGTGTGTTCCCTGATGCACTGTTTATTTAAGGCTGGAGTGACCAAGCACTCTCCTAGTGCTCTGCTCTCCTACAGTATCCCAAGAAACCCTATAGGGACCAAAGAGAAGGAGGCATTGTATCAACTAGCCACTCCCTCAACATCTGAGAAGCAGGAGAAACAGAATCAATAAACTACACCCTTACTTCAGGAATATCAAAACTTTTATTTCATAATAATTAGACTTTTCTATGTATTTAGTACAGGGTCTCACTACACAAATTGGATGCATAGTGATCCTCCTGAATTTAGCCTCCCAAGCACTGGGGTTAAAGATACATGTCACCATGCCCAGTCTCATTCACTGTCTCAGTGGGCCCCCCGAGGGCAGGATCAGCACCAGCATAGCAGGAGGGAATTGAACCCTAGTCCCTGCTGAGCTGTGGCCTGGCCCCCATAATAATTAGTTTTAAAAGTGAAAATAAAGGGACTGGGGAGATGGCTCAGTAGAATAAGCGCTTCCCTGGCAAGTGCAAGGGCCTGACTTCAATTCCTGGTTCTGAAAAAAAAAAAAAGAAAGAAAGAAAAAAAAAAAATATATATATATATTGTTTATATTCCCTCTCAAAATTTAAAACTAAGAATACTAAAACTTGCTAAAAATGCAAACCAAGTGGCTAGTATCTATACTGAAACAACAAATTTAAGGGTTCTTTTTTCTTTTGAGACAAGATTTCATTATGTAATTCAGGTTGGACTTGAACTCCTGGCAATCCTTTTGCCTCAGCCTCCCAAGTGCTGGTATTATACACATGCTCCACCATGCTTAACTGATACAACCAACTTGGATAAATTCAGCATATCGTGTCAAAAAGTTTAGTCTATCTTGGGCCGGGGAGATAGCTCAGTAGAATGAGAGCTTGCCTGGCAAGCACAAGGGCCTGAGTTCAGTATCCAGTTGCACCAAAAAAAAAAAAAAAAAAAAAGTCCCCGTCTTTGGGGGCCAGGGAGATGGCTCAGTAGAATAAGCATTCCCTGGCAAGTGCAAGGGCCTGAGTTCAATCCCTGGTTTCGCAAAAAAAAAAAAGTTTTGTCTATCTCTACCATAAATCTGTATCTCAGGGAAAGAGATCATAACTTATCCACCTTTCTCTCCCTAAAACCTATGAAATAGTAAGAAAAATGGTTAATAAATACTGAATGAGAGCCGGGCGTGGTGGCGCAGGCCTGTAATCCCAGCACTCGGGAGGCTGAGGCAGGAGGATTGTTGTGAGTTCGAGACCAGCCTGAGCTACAAAGTGAGCTTAAGGCCAGCCTGAACTGCATAGTGAGACCCTGTCTCAAAAAGAGAAAAAAAAAAAAAAAAAAAATACTGAATGAACAGTGAATTAACATCAAGAAAAATGGTGCAACTCACATTTACTAGAACCACTTCCTGTGAGAACAGTGACTTCATAGAAGAATGACTCTTGAAACACATCTTTCTGTATCTCATATCTGCTTCGCTAGCAGAAGCTATAAGCTTCCCATGCAGGCCAGCAAACAAGCAAAAAAGAACCCACATGGCCCCACCAACCAAACCAGTGCTCCAGTGCTTCCTTTTCATTTGTCTCTCCTAAGAGATATTTGAATATTGACATTTATTCTGGGAAGGACGTGTGAGTGTGTGTGTGTGTGTGTGTGTGTGTGTGTGTGTGTGTGTGTGTGTGTAATCTCTGGTTCTGAATAGCTGTTATTATTAGCACATTATTTTTTCCTTTATCACTCTTAAAAGTGGTCCTTATCCAGTTATCAAAGAGATTCTCCAAAGACAAAGACTCGGGTTTCAAATAAATCCTCCAAAGGCTTTTGTTTATATTTGTTTTTGTTTAGCAGAGCTGTGCAAACCAAGAAAGCTTTCTATGAGGGTAGATGATAACAAGAAGCTAAATGGCCCTCAGTGGGCCCTTCCAAAGTTTAAATTCACTCAATTTTTTTGATAGAAGCACTAATGATACAGAGCTTATAACACTTCCAGTGCTTGCCACAAAAGCCCACATTTTTATGATTTATTCACTGACCCAGACTTATTTAACTAATAAACATTACTGGCCTCAAGAAATTTACTCAATCTGGAGGTAAGAGAACATCAAACCAGGGAGGAAAAAGACAAGGCACAACTAGAAGGTCTTCTCATACCTGCTAACCAAGTGACTACGTACCTCAGCACCGCCATGCCATTTCCCTCCTCCGTGGAGATTCTGGGACTATCTCCAGAACAACGTGCAAGGTAAGCTATTATGTTCCAAAGCTGCCCAAAGAGCTCCCTTCAGTCATCTTATAGATGAAAAAATGAAACAAAGCTTTCTATTAACTCATCTTTTGATCACCCAGGGCGTCCAAACTCTAAGAGGATAGTTGGCAGAGCTGGGCAAAGGAAAAAAGCCTGCACGATTATACATAGGAACTATAGCAACTAACAAAGCCTGCCCATCTTCCTTACTAAAGGGGTCATGATACTATGGCCACGATACAGTGGTTGAGCCCAATTTACAGACATATTTTGGCTACAAAAGGTTTTTAAAATCATAACTAGTTTTCAACAATTAGAAAACATTATGACCTGGAATTCTAGCTTCTCCTGAAAAAAATAGCAAGACTGGTCATATTGTGCTAACATTCAGAAACATGAACAATTTGTTCAGCAAACTGCAAGCTACCTCTTCTAAATACCCACCTGGGTTCTCCTGTAAACCACAGCCTGAAATACATCCATTTCTTCCTGATTCACTTCACTCACTTACATTATCTCACTGACAGCTGGCCATCTGAACTTATTGCAACCCCTGTTAGGTAATTTGTCATCATACTTCCATAATTTATTTGTAGTACTTCTGCTTCTACAATCATTTCTACTCCCTATTGGAACATATCACTACTTATTTCTACAACCACATCCACTTACCTTTAAACAGGCTCCAAAGCAACATACTACTTTAATGAATTTTCCCTTAATTAAACAACTACAGGTGAATATACTAAAATACAGAAAAAGAGAAACAGTGAAATGCAAACTACAGCCTATTACATTTACATAGTTCTTTCAGCTCTCCTCTCTTCATCTAAACCCACATAACCCCAACAGCAGAATCATTCCAGTCACACTGATGGACAAGGACAGAGTATGATCAACCAACTAGAAGAGGTATAAAAGATCTTTCCATTGTATGTTCTATATTAAAGTGTCTCCTCAAAAGCAGAAGCTGAGGGCCAGGGAGATGGCTCAGTAGAATAAGCGCTTCCCTGGCAAGTGTAAGGACCTGAGTTCAATCACCAGTTCCTCAGGAAAAAAAAATAAAGACAGAGAGAAAGCATGAGATGCTTTCTTCCTCTCCAGATGCTGCACAGTCACCAGTCTAAGTATTCTACCAATGAAGTCATTTATTTAAAAGTGGCCATCAACCTGACTTCTAGAACACAGGGAAGTGAAATAGTAGTGGAACTATGAAAACTGTGAGCAGAAGCCAGGGCTGATTCCCAGCTTCTGAAATATAACAACAGTAGTTCCCACTGTCAAGTGTCACTGTCAAGACTCCAAGGTACTTAACCCTACAGCCATCATGAAAAGCAGCTCAAATACAAGTCTTGAAGGAAAGACTTTTAGATTTATAGGTGTGGGGGAATTACATCTAACCAGAAAATGACTTTTAGGCTCCGGAGAGGAAAGTGCTGGGAATAGAACCCAGGGCCCTGCACATGCTACAAAAATACTCTACCATTGAGCTACAACCTCAGCCCCAAAATGACTTTTTAAGAAAGAGAAAATCAGGGCCAGGGAGATGGCTCAGTGGAATAAGCACTTGCCTGGCAAGGGCATGAGTTCAATCCCCAGTTCTGTAAAAAAAAAAAAAAGAGAGAGAAAGAGAAAATCTTTGATGCCTTTATAGTCACTCTCAGGGTCAAGTGAAAAGATGCTGTATTGCTCACACTGATCCACCTCAAGACCAGACTGGCAACTATGCAAAGTACATCAATTCCACACAGCAATGGTCCAGATGAGTAACGCAAGCCTATCAAATCTGGATAGCTCCTGAGTGATTGTGCTATCCTCAGCTACTTTTTAGGAAATTCTACAATTCAGAACAATATTTAAATTGCAAATAGTTTACCACAACATTTCTTTTTTGTTCTGTTATTTTGTTTGAGACAGAGTCTATCCATCTAGCTCAGGCTGGCCTTGAACTCAAAGCAATCCTCCTATCCCAGCCTCCTGAGTGCTGGGATTACGGTATGTCCCACCATGCCCAGCTCCATAAGTTTGATCCAGTCACTTCTTGGCCTTTTGGCTAAGATCAAGTGGAGATTTTCATCCTCCTGGTTATTACCTCACCATGCAAAAGTAGTTTTCCTGACTTGCAGGTCTAGCACTATGTCATAAGTCCTGTTTATATCCTAAAACAAGTATATATAACTTACTAAATGCCCACTACATACAGAAAGGCATCAAACTTATCCTGCTTTTAACTTTACTACATCCTTGAGATAGGGAGCTACACATACATAATCTGTTAAAAAAAAAAATGTATACACACTAAGAAAAAGAAAAGTAGTATGATGTCTTTTCAACAGATGGTGTTACCCTCATATGGGAGACCCTAGAATATGTCATATACCATAGAAAACCCACTACACTGTGACCCTTAAAGAAGAAATTAAAAATGCATGTACAGCAATCCCAATGATCAAGGTTGCTGAAGCAGCAGTTCACCACACTAATAAAGCATCTGGAAGTTCATGACCACTAGTTTGAGGCTGAAGGTAACTTGCATTATTCTCATGATGTCTCAATCTTTCTGGCATTAAGATATTTATACAAATTTTTCTTTTCCTGAAGTGCATATACATTTTTTTGGCAGACTCCATACATGCTATTCCTTTTTTAAAATGCATATGTTACATGATTCTAAAGCAGATGTCTTCATGTATACAGCAGTGCCTTTGTTTTTTTTGTTTTTTTTTTTTTTTGGCAGAACCCAGGATTGAACTCAGACCCTTGCGCTTGCCAGGGAAGCACTTATTCCACTGAGCCATCTCCTTGGCCCCTAGCAGTGCCTTTGTATACCTAACATAAAGGTATACACGTTTCTGTATTATACATTTGAAAATTCTAATCCCTCCTCTTGAAAAGTACTCTTTACCTTCAGTAGACTTTTATGGCTTTACAACACAGCAGTTTATCAAAGGTCATCACTTTGTAAACTATACTCTTATGCCCCATCATTAATTTTGCCCCCCTGATCCTACCACAACTAGCCAATCATCTTTCACAACTCTTACAACCCACTGAAAATGATGGCCAACAATACCAAACGTTGTCAGAATTTAAATCCCTCTATGGCCTGGGTCAACTAGTGTGTAGGACTTCCTTGTGATTAAAGCTAACCTCATTAGGCCAAGGGAAAAGGCCTAGGGGGAGATCCCAGCCAAAACACACACCAAAAGAGAATACCTGTAAACAACTGCGTATAGAAAGAAATAAGCCTAGAAAACAAGTCTAGTGTTTATGTACAGTCCCAAAGGTTTAGCTACCATGTAAGAGGAAAAGCCTCAGTCGGGTTCCCCAGGCGGCTGACCCCCAGCTGCTCCAGGTCTTCTTACCCAACGCCCAGGTCTAGGGTGCCCTAGTTCACCATTCGACATGAATAAACCAACTCGGCTAAGCTGAAGCAGGCACACAGGAGCTCTGCAGCAGAACCTAAAAAGACACATTTCCAAGGCCTGGAAACTAGCCTTAGAAGTGTATCTACTTAGTTTGGCTCTTAGCTGGCGCACTAGGCTTCTTGGCAGGCCGAAAGCTCCGGAAAAGAGCGGCTGAACCTTACACCAGCCGTGGGAACACGGAAGGGTATCGGTGCCCACCTGCACGGCCTCCCGAGTCACAGCTGGAATTGCTCTCCCGCCGCAGCAGTCTGACCTTTGCCCCTCGCACGCCTCCCAAGCCCCTCCCACAACAAGCCTCCTCTGGTCTCATGGCCGCACCCCGAGCCCAGAGCCCACCCAAGCGCGTCCCCCTCGAAGCTTCGTCCCCCTAGTTCCCTGCTTTGACCTCAACGTGGCCTCCGTGGAGCCACAACTCCCGGAGGGGACTGGCGGACCTGTCAGCGGATTCAAGATGGCGGGGCCTAGTCCCAGGACCGGCGGCCGTGGTTCATGTCAGCTGCGCCCCCGAGGTGGCTCCCAGCGGCTTCCCAGGCTCAGATGGCAGAGAGAGGAAAGAAAGGAACCGGTTTTCGGGAAGTGAAGGCTGAAGTCGGGGCGGACTCGCACAGCTGGCCAGAATGGGTCGGCCGAGCCGGGCGGTGGAGCCGGCTACCTTCCCTGTCAGCTCACTGACGTGGTATCTAGCCTCAGTCTAGCCCGCTGCCTGGTAACTGCGCGAGCTCGGCCTCTTACAGCCAATCAAAACTTGGTGCCGTGGAAAGTGGCATTCTGCTTATCCAATCGAAGAAATAAATTGGCCCCAGGAGGCGGGAGTGCCTGAAGACGCGAGATTACAAGGGAAAGAAAAGAGTAGGTAGGCCACAGCCAACGAATAAGAGAATAGTCTGAGTGACAGTCATCAAAGCCAATTAAGAAAGGAATTTTGCAGGGAGGTTGGAAAGGTGGAGTTAGATAGTGTTTGGTTGCAGCGCGCCGTTTAGCAGAGACTGCTGGGCCTTGTGCGGAGCAAGGCTGTGATTTGAAGGCAGGGGGGCGGGGCATATTTTGAGAGTCTGAGCGGGTGTCCCTAACCACCACCACCACCACCACTCCAACCCCATCCCTATTCCCCCACCCCCCTACTCCACCTACCTACCCACCCACCTACGCAAACACACTGTCAGTAGTATGCTACTTGAGGGAGCGCAACCTTTCGATACAGCTCTAGAACCCCTTGGTTCTAAAATCAGTCTAGTAAACTATTTCACTCCCTGCTGTACCCGTCCTCTTGTCTGCCTGTCTCGTTTTGACTTATCATAGATGTGATTGCCCCTTCACAACTGTTTCTCAGTATCTTCTGCTCCGCTGGTCCAGAACAAGAAAAAATAGGAGATAGTAGAAATCAGTTTATAGAACAGGAAACTGAGTCCCAGGAAGTAGGTGGCAGAGTAGAGACAAACCCAGGCATCCTCATCCCCAGCTCAGCTCTTCTCTGCTGATTTGTGCTACCTCTTTTTTTTTTTTTTTTTTTTTTTTTTGTCTTTTTGAGACAGGGTCTCACTATGCAGTTCAGGCTGGCCTTAAGCTCACTTTGTAGCTCAGGCTGGTCTTGAACTCATAACAATCCTCCTGCCTCAGCCTCCCTAGTGCTGGGATTACAGGCCTGCACCACCACGCCCAGCTGTGCTACCTCTTATGCCTTAATCTATCAAGTTATAACTGCCAATTCTGGCCCTTATTTCAAGTCTTGAACATGCCTTACCAAACAGGAACAAAGCTAATCGCACAAGTTAGTGCACATCACCATTGACACTAAAGCTAAAAGGCTGAGGGCTCAATCTATGTAGTTCAGTCCAGCCTTGAACTCACTCTGTACCACAGCATGGCCTCAAACTCAAGGCAATCCTAAAAACAAAAACTCCTGCCTGAGTCTTCTGAGTGCTATGATTACAGATGTGCACCAGTATACCCTGTTCCCATTCATTTTCACTGCGCTGCTAGTTGTCTCATCCTCTTATAAGATAGGCAGACCTTAATAAACCATTTTAAATTATATAGAAGTGACAATATGTGGAAGACCACGGGTGGATGGGTTTTCCCAGCCTGTTTGTTGAGTAGCATCCAGGTGTCCCTGCAGACAGGGAGAGGCTGCTGGGAGGCAGTGAAAAATAACACAAGCCTTCACTGAGTTGCTGGTGCACACCTGTAATCCCAACATTTGGGAGGCTGGAGCAGCCTATCTGGGCTACATAGTGAGTTCAAGGCTAGTCTGAACTACATAGCGAGACCTTATCTCAAAGCAACAGCAGCAACAACAACAACAACAAAA
>PVKA01049714.1:0-13098 GCA_004027165.1 Ctenomys sociabilis | reverse complement strand
CACCTTAGACATAACACAGAACTGGTATTTTTCTAACAACCATGGATATTCTATAGAATGTGGGAAATCCCTATAGAATGTGGGAAAAAACCACATTTTTACACAGAAATTTATAAATCAAGACATATCCAACATTGTAGCAAGACAACCCTATGCTTTTTTCTTGTCTCTTGTTTTCTTTTATTACTTTTTTTGTTTTAAATTTGCTTTAAAGATAGTATAGCATCATGAGCTAAATAGAAGATAAAAGAAAAAGGGAGAAACTGGGTAGTACACACCTGTAATCACAGCATTCAGGAGGCTGAAGCAGGAGGATTGCTGCAGGTTTGACCCCAGCCTACACTATAAAGTAAGTTCATATCCAGCCTAAACTGTGTAGCATAACCTTCCCTCAAATAAAAAGGGGAAAATTGTATGAATAATTAAATAAGAAAAAACTAAAGGGAAAATATTAAAAGCTGTGGAGGGGAGAAGGAAAGAGAGAATAGTAAAGAGTAGGAATGTTGAAAACTAAGTAAAAGGACACTAAACCTATGAAAAAGGAAGGAAACAAAAAGAAAGGAAAAGGAAAAATCAAAAGCCCTTCTCCAGATTTCTCTGATTTTGAATGAGTGGTTTCTTTCATGTATCAACAATTCTGGAGTACAGCAATTCTTGGGTTTCTTCACCTTTCCATAAAGACTGTGGGTTTTTTTTTTTTTAGTTTCACCCCATTCCAGAGCCCCTCTGTTTACCAAATTTATGACAGTCCTAGGATAGCATCCAACCTGCACTTTCTTTGGAGTTACAGAAAGTACCTGTGCTGGGATCCCTCTCCAGATGCTGCCTTAGGAAAAACTACCATAAAATAAATCCTACACTGTCTTTGTAGATCACAACAAGTAAGTCCATTGTTACTTCTACCTGGAGCCCTCTGGAGGCTTAGTGTTCTCCCCAGATTCAAGCCAGGGAGAAAGGAATGAATGTAAGATGCTCCCATGGCACAATTGGTTAGTGCATGGTACTTACAGAGGAAGGAATGTAAAAACCTAAAAAGCTATAAAAAAAAAAGTTGAAAACATTCATAGATGAGGAAGTTAGTTGGGCCCTACATCCATCTTGGATGCAGACAGTAAGGCAAGGGCTCAGTTATTCAATGCTGGGACTTTCAACCCAGGGCAATTAAAGCTCATCTTGGTCTCTGGCTGCAAGGGTGCAAAACCTGTCTTTCCCTGCCTGAGTTCAAACCCTTAGTAGGTCTCTTTCCAGCTTGCTACTTGTCCACTGCTCTGCTGACATTGTACTGTGTCTCATCCAATACAATGGAAGGGTAACATCAGGGGCCCTGAAGAGAAGCCGTTCTACAGCTGTCCTGAGCTCCAGATTCAAATGCTCAGCCGTTTCCTGGGATGGCTTCCAATCCTGCACTCTCTCCAGGGTTATAGGGTGCTTGCTATGAACTGTTTCTCTGTGATATCTGTCTGCCTTACTTGAGCCATCCTTTGTTTATCTAGGCCATAACAGTCATCAAACTGAGATCAATGCAGCACATCAAGGGAAGACATAAGAGATGCAACTACTGCAAATTAGACAAATGTATCACTTTTTTCCCTAAAAATGAAGAAGAAACAAGTGGAGATTGACTTAAAGAACAATAAAACATGACTCAGAGGGTAAGAGCCAAGCACTGATGTCCTAATAACTTTCTTACCCAACCCTAGCAACCTGTGTCAAAACCAAAGATCAAACATGTGTGTGTTTCAGAACACAGCACAGAGGAGAAAGTATGGTGGATTTCCGTGAATATCACAAACTTCAACAAAGAAGATTTAAACATAAAAATACCATATTTCTAGATAGGATTAATTAATGCTGGAAAAATATGGACTCAAGTTAATATATAAGGTTCACACAATTCCAATTAAAATTTCATCAGGAAATTCTTTTGTAATTGGTAAACTGTATATTATATATGAATATATAACATAACAGCATGAATGATAGTTCAATCAATCTTCTTATTACTAGGACAAAATACCTAATATCCACAAATTAAAGGAGGGGCTTTTTAGCTCAACTTTTGGAAGTTTATGTCTAGGTTCAGCCAACTTCAAAGTATAAATATCATGGTGGAGAGCCTTTCTAGAACAGAACTGCTTCATTCACAGACACCAGGAAGCACAGCACAAGGGACTGGTGCTAGAGAGAGATGTACCCCCCAAATCCGTATGCCCAGTGGCCCATCTCCAGCGGTACACTACTGATAAGGCCACATTCAGTTGGGAACATCTGTAGATAACCCATGGAGCACTACAGTGTCTCCACAAGTCACTCACCTTTCCAAGACTGGCCCTTACACCACTCAAGCTGATAACTGGGCCGATGAGGTCATCAGTACAGCAGTACTCACAGCAGTTCAAGATGAGAACTGGCTTATATGCCCTGTTATAGACCTGAGTAAATGTTATATTTGGGCTATATGATGGAACACTATAAAATAACTGCAAGAGAAAAATGGGAAACAGCTTTCATATGTTATTGATGATAGTCTAGGAATGAAGGCAGGTCACAAAGTAGCATGTATGGTAAAATATTTTTGTGATAAAAAGGTATGTGTACATGTGGAAATGTCAGGTAGTATATAAATAAAATGCTTTCAACAGATATTTCTAGGTAAACTGAATTCCACCTTTGTATTTTTCTTCGTTTCCTATATTTTTGGAAGCTGTGAATATTACAAAGGGAAGTGCCTATTGAGAAGTGAAGAGATGAAGGGCCTGTGAGATAACTCAGCGGACTAAGCACCTGCTTCAGAAAGTACAGGGACTAAGGATCAATCCCTGGGGCACACTGAGCCAGTGACTGGGTCCTGGCATGGTGGTGCATGCCTGTGATCCCAGTGCTGGAGAGGCTAAAAACAGGAGAATCATTATGAGTATGAGTTGCATAGTGAGATTTTGTACCATCATAAATGAAAAAAAAAATTGAAGAGATGGCTTTTCTTCTTCCAGTTCCAGGTGTGTGGCAGCCGTGGTTTACAGCGCAGTTATGGCCAAATCCAAGAACCACACCAGGTACAAATAGCACAGATATGGCTTCAAGAAACCTTGATCACAAAGATGTGAATCTCTGTAGCCAAATCTTGGAAACAACCAAAATGCCAGTCACCTGAGGAATGCATGTAAAAGATGTGGTATTTTTATATAATGAAATATTATTCTGCTATAAAGAAAAATAAACTCAAAGTCCCTTCATAGGTAAGTGGATGCAACTTGAGGCTATATTCATAAGTGAAATAAATCAGACCTATATGTGTAAATATCATGCTGTCTCCCTTGTGTAAGAACTCAAAAGAGAAATAAAAACTGAAAGGTACTTAGGGACCCCTCCACCCTCCCAGACCCAGCTCAGGCCCAGCTTGTGAATGAGAACTTCCACCAGACTCTCTGGACTCTTCCAGACACAGTACAAGCCCAGGCCCTCCTAGTGTGGAGGCCCTTCTGCACTCCCCTGCACCCGGCGGACCCCTTCAGACACAGCCCAAGCCAGGCTGGTGAATGAGAACTTCCATTTCACTCTCTGGACACCTCCAGACCCAGCCCAGGGCTGGCATTGCAGGCCTGGGGTGAAACTGCAGCTGAAATCCCTGCAGACATGCTAGGGGCCAGAACTACCCAGCTAATACAGGAACAGAACATGTTACCAGAGGAGCACAACAGGATCACTTTCAAGGGCTGCAGCAGGAGAAGCTGAGCACAGAAGCCACACCCAAGCCAGGAACAACTGGATGAATTCAAACTTTGTAGATATGCACCCAAATTTCAGTAGGTGCTAAGGTTATAACTGCACCAAAGATCTACAACAAAGATCAGAGGACAGTGCTATAAAAATGACAAAGAGAAGAAGCAAAATGCAATCTCAGGCCCACAGCACACTCAGAACAAGTGCAGAAGATTCTAGCACAGAAGAAATAGGGAATGACACAGCTGAAATGTCTGAATTAATAGCATCTGAAGTAAAGAAACAACTGTAGAAAGGTATAGAAGAACTCAGATCAGAAATAACCTCTGAGAGTTCCCAGCAGTCCCAGGTCCCACCTTGAGTCCCAAGTCGCAGCGCAGCTCAGCTGGTGAGTGAGGGCAAACAACTAAACACAGTATAAAAAGGAGTACACAAAAGCAGATAAATACCATGACAATCATGAGTCAACACATTTCAGTTATAACCATCAATGTAAAAGGACTCAATTCACCAATTAAGAGAAATAGACTGGCACAGTGGATTAGGAAACAAAATCCAACAATATGCTGGATACAAGAAACACACTTAACTCAAAAGGATATTCATAGGCTCAAAGTCAAAGGATGGAAAACAATACTACATGCCCCAGAACCTCAGAAAAAAGCAAGAGTAGCAATTCTGTTCTCAGACGTCTCAATTTCAAACCAAGAAGGATCAAATGATACAAAAAAGGCCACTATGTATTAGTCAGGGGAAAAATTCAAGAGTAAGAGGTAACACTCATAAATGTCTACGCACCAAACACAGGAGCACCCAACTATGTAAGACAAATCTTAATGGACATGAAAAGTCTAATATCTAAGACCACAATCTTAACAGGAGACCTTAAACCGTATCTCAAAAAGATGGATCAAGCAGACAAATAATTAGCAAGGAAGTAGCAGAACTGAACCAGAGCTTGGAGCAAATGAACCCAGTGGACATATACAGAGTGTTCCACCCAACCACAGCTGAATACACATTTTTTTTCAGCTGCACATGGGTCATTTTCCAAAATAGACCACCAACTAGTCCATAGGTCATGTGTAAGTATATGCAAGAAAATAGAAATTATTCCATGCATATTATCTGAAACTGGAAATAAATAACAAAAGAAACCAGAAAAACTCGCTAAATTCATGGAAATTAAACAACACCGTACTCAGCAATCAATGGGTTGCAGACGAAAAAAATAAGAAATTGAACAATATCTACAATTCAATGAGAAATAAAGCACAACTTACCAGAATTTATTGGATGCTATGAAAGCAGTTTTCAGAGGCAAAAATCATAGGTGTGAACTCACACAGTAGGAAAACAGAACAGGAACAAATAAATACCCCAAGGTTGCACCTCCAACAACTAGAAAAAGAAGAGCAAATAAAACCCAGAGTGCAAAGATGAGAAGAAATCATAAAGATTAGAGCAGAAATTAATTAAACTGAGATGAAGAAAACAGCTCAAAGAAACCACAATTCAAAAAGTTGGTTCTTTGAAAGACTAAAGTTGATAAGCCTCTAGCCAACCTCATCAAAAAGAGGAAAGAAAAAAATTCAAATACATGCAATAGGGAATGAAAAGGGTGAAATCACCACAGACCCAGAGGAAATTCAGAAGATTATCAATAGTTACTTCGAGAATCTTTACGCTCACAGAATAGAAGACACAGAAGAAATGGACAGATTCCTCGAAAGGTACAAATTACCAAAACTGAACCAAGAAGATATAACAACTCTCAATAAGCCCATAACAGCCATGAAATAGGGAACATAATAAAAAACCTTCTGACAAAGAAAAGTCCAGGTCCTGATGGATTCACAGCTGAGTTCTACAAGAAATTTACAGAAGATATAATCCCTACACTCCTCAAACTCTTCAATGAAATTGAAAAGGAAACATTCCTCCTAAAATCATTTCTGGAGGCAAGTATTATAGTGATTCCAAAACCAGGGAAAGACACAACCAAAAAGGAGAACTACAGGCTGATCTCACTCATGAACATGGATGCAAAAATACTCAATGAAATCCAAGCAAATAGAATACAGAAAATCATCAAGAAGATCATAAACCATGAGCAGGTAGGATTCATCCCAGGGATGCAAGGACGGTTAAATATTAGGAAATGTATAAATGTAATACACTATATTAATAGACTGAAATCTAAAATCCACATGATCATCTCAATTGATGTAGAGAAAGCTTTTGACAAAGTCCAACACTCATTCATGTTCAAGGTCCAACAGAAAATTGGGCACTACATTAACTTAAAAAAAGCCATCTATAACAACCCAAAACCTAATATAATCCTACATGGGGAAAAGCTGAAATCTTTTACTCTTAAATCAGGTATAAGACAAGGATGTCCTCTGTCAACCTCCTATTCAATATAGTTTTGGAATCCTTAGCAACAGCCATTAGAAAAGAGAGAAAAATAAAAGGAATAAGAATAGGTAAAGAGGAAGTTAAATTATCACTATTTGCAGATGACATGATACTTTACCTGGAAACCCCAAAAAATTCCACCAAAAAAACTACTAGAAGTGATACAGAAATTCAGTAGCATAGCAGGATACAAAGTCAATACTCAAAAGTTAGTAGCATTTCTCTACACAGATAACAAGCACACTGAAAGGGAAACATTACCTTTTACAATAGCACCGCGGAAAATGAAATACCTTGGGATTCACTTATCCAAGGAAGTCAAAGATCTTTTCACGGAAAATTACAACACCCTAAGAAAGGAGATTATAGATGATTTCAGAAAATGGAAAGATAGGGCCGGGGAGATGGTTCAGTGGAATAAGCACTTCCCTGGCAAGTGCAAGGGCCTGAGTTCAATCCCTGGTTCCTCCAAAAATAAATAAATAAATAAATAAAAAATAAAAATAAAATCTGAGAAAATGGAAAGATATTCCATGCTCAACATCGTGATGATGGCCATACTCCCAAAATTGCTGTACAGATTTAATGCAAGCCCTATTAAACTGTCACCAACATACCTCTCAGACCTAGAAAAATCATTCCTAAAATTTATTTGGAACCACAAAGGACCTAGAATAGCAAAGGCAATGTTGGCCAATAAAGATGTGGCAGGAGGCATCATAATTCCTGTCTTGAAATTATACTACAAAGCCATTGTGATAAGATCAACATGGTATTGGCAACAAAATAGACCTCAGGATTGATGGAATAGATTAGAGAATGCAGAGGCATCTAGGAACACACTTAGCCATCTGATCTTCAACAACGGGGCCAAACAAGCCTACTGCATGAAAAATAGCCTCTTTAACAAATGGTGCTGGTAAAACTGACTCTCTATATGCCAAAAATTGAAACTTGACCCAGGTCTATCACTATGCACTAAGCTAAAGTCAAAATGGATTAAAGATCTAAACATTAAAACAGAAACACTCAATCTTTTGGAAGAGAAAGTAGGAGGAACTCTTGGAGACACTGGGGTAGGTAAGGAGTTCATGAACAAACATATATTTGCATGGGAAACACTTGAAAGAATCAACAACTGGGATCAACTCTTCTTGAGGAGTTTCTGCATGTCAAAAGAAATTATCAACACAGTGAAAAGACAACCCTCAAATTTTGAAAAAATTCCTAACTAATAAGCAATCAGACAAAGGTCTGCTATCTAGAATATATAAAGAACTAAGATACAACAGGGCCCTCAAATTTAAAGATCCAATTCAGAAATGGGCATCTGAAATGAACACACACTTCTCAGGGGATGAAATCAAAGAAGCGAATAAATATATGAAAAAATGCTCCACATCGCTAGCCATCCATGAAATGAAAATAAAAAGAACACCGGGATACCATTTTACTCCAGAAAGAATGGCTATCATAAGGAAATCAACCAACAACAAATGTTAGAGAGGTTGTGAGGAAAAGGTAACACTTCTCCACTGCTGGTGGGAATGTAGACTGGTGCAACCATTGTGGAGGTCAGTGTGGAGACTCCTCAGAAGAGTAGGACTGGAAATCCCATTCATGCCAGCTATCTCCCTACTGAGAATTTTCCCAGAAGAACTGAAAACATTATATCCTAGTGATATATGTGTACCTATGTTTATAGCAGCACAATTAGTGATAGCAAAATCTTGGAAACAACCAAGATGTCTGTCACATGAGGAATGGTTGAAAAAGATGTGGTATTTCTATATAATGGAGTATTAGTCAGCTATAAAGAACGATAAAATTGAAGCATTTATATTGAAGTGGATGCCACCTGAACATATACTCTTAAGTGAAATAAACTGGACACACATGTACAAATATTGTATAGTCTTCCTAGTATAAGAAAACAAAAGAAGAAATACTAATAGAAATGTACAACAACAACTAACGACAATTGAGTCAGATAGTTAGGGCAAAGTGAACGGCATATACTGCAGGGAACTAATCAGCTTTTCTTCTGGATGCTTAACAACCTAAGTTTACAGATCAAAATTGGAGAAATAGAAGAGCCACAAGGCCAGCCAACATTTTGGCCCTAGCCTTTCAAGGTCAACGAAGACTCACGGCATAGCAGAACCTGTACTGTAACATCATGAAACTCAGTTGTGCCCTGAATTTTCTGATCAAAGAGATCATGGAGCCACAGAGGAAAGTGATTGATGATGTATAGTGTGCCTGGGGAGAGTCACATAGAGAGAAAAGTTTCTCTCAGGCTCTAATAGAGGGCAAACTGGTCAAGCATTGGCCGTGACTCATCCGCATGCATGACACAGACAAAGGAACTACAGAATAAGGTGCAGGATTACAAGATAAACCCTGAGGGGACTTCACTGATCTTATCAGAAAAAAAAGTTACATCTTTTGGTATATAGGTCTTGATTTATCTTGGTCTTCATGATCCAGCAGAAAAGTATAAAAATGAGGTATATAACGTGGGGCCATAATAATAAGTTGAGCTGTAAATGGCAGTAGTCAACAACTTCTTGAGATAACTCACTATTATTGTGGAATGTTGGACTGTGTTGGATTGTTTCGCCGAGTTCAGGCACCTATATTGGTTTAATGACAATGGAGTGCCCATCTTTGAGAGGTCTAGACAATAAAAGGGGGGCAAACAAAGCAAGAATCATGATGTGTGTGTATAAACAGTACAGTTAGGATAAATATGCTGTGCTTTTGCATAATTCTAGGAGAAGTAAGATTTGCCCTAATAGTGGTTAGAGAAGATATTATGTTGGCTTCTATTACTATGGACAAACACTAGGGAGAAAACAAGTTAGAAAGTATTAATTATTGAATCTGTGATATAATTCAGGTATAAAAAATAAGATATGTAAACAGCTATGCTCTTAATTTACTGATAAGAGACATCTGCTATAATAATGTCTGTAAGTATAATATTATGTATGCACCTTGTACGATACCAAAACATTATGAAAACAGTTTACAATGTATTAATTTATCGAATCTGTCCTGTTAATGTGTTTTGAACTGTCTCATTGCTATTTGTACTTCAATAAAATAAAAAAGAAGACACAACAACTCTCAATAAGCCCATAACAGCCAATGAAATATGAAATGTAATAAAAAGCCTGCTGACAAAGAAAAATCCATCATGATGGATTCACAGCTGACTTCTACAAGAAATTTGCAAAAGATATAATCCCTACACTCCTCAAATTCTTCAATGAAATTGAAAAGGAAGCAGTCCTCCCAAAATCATTTCTGAAGGTCAGTATAATACTGATTCCAAAACCAGGGAAAGACACAACCAAAAAAAGAGAACTACAGGCCAATCTCACTCATGAAGATAGAAAATATTCTATAAATTCCTAGCAAACATAATAGAGAAAATCATGAAGCAGATCATACACTATGACCAGGTAGGATTCATCCCAGGGATGCAAGGATGGTTAAATATTAGGAAATGTATAAATGTAATACACTATATTAACAGACTGAAATCTAAAACCATATATCATCTCAATTGATGTAGAGAAAGCTTTTGACAAAGTCCAACACTCATTCATATTCAAAGTCCTAAAGAACGTTGGAATGGAAGGCCTCTCCCTGAATTTGATAAAAGCCATCTATGACAACCCAATGGCTAATATAATTGTAAACAGGGAAAAACTGAAATCTTTTATACTGAGATCTGGTACAAGACAAGGAACTATCACCCCTCCTATTCAATATAGTTTCAGAATCATTAGCAACAGCCATTAGAAAAGAGAGAAATAAAAGAAATAAGAATAGGTAAAGAAGAAGTTAAATTTTCACTATGTGCAGATGACATGACACTTAGAAGACCCAAAAAATTTCACCAAGAAGCTACTAGAATTGATACAGAAATTCAGTAGCATGGTATGATACAAGTCAATACTCAAAAGTCAATAGCATTGCTCTACACAGATGATAAACACACTGAGAGGGAAACTATAGAACCAATACCTTTTAAAATCGCACATGAAAAATGAAATACCTTGGAATTAATTTAACTAAAGAAGTCAAAGGTGTTTTCAAGGAAAATTACAGTACTCTGAAAAAAGAGATCATAAAGAATTTTAGAAAATAGAAAGTTATTTCCTGTTCCTGGATAGGAAGAACCAAAATTGTGAAGATCACCATAGTTCCAAAATTGCTGTATAGGTTTAATGCAATCCCTATCAAATTACCACAAACATGCCACACAGACCTAGAGAAATCTTTCGTAATATTTATTTGGAACCAGAAAATACCTAGAATAGCAAAGGCAATCCTGGGCTACAAAGACAAGGCAAGAGGCATTACCATTCCTGACTTGAAATTATATTACAAGTCTACTGTGATAAAATCAGCATGGTACTGGAGACAAAATAGACCTGAAGATCAATGGAACAGATTAGAAGATACAGAAGCTTCTATGAACACACTCAGTCCCTTTTTGTTTGATAAAGGATCCAAACATGATTACTGGAAGAAAGATAGCCTCTCTAACAAATGGTGCTGGTAAAACTGACTCTGTATATGCCAAAAACTGAAACTTGACCCAGGTCTATCACTATGTACTAAGGTAAGTCAAAATGCGTTAAAGATCTAAACATTAAAACAGAAACACTCAATCTCCTGGAAGAGAAATTAGGAGGAACTCTTGAAGACATAGGGGTAGGCAAAGAGTTCACGAACAAAAATCAAATCACACAGGTAACACTTGAAAGAATTATCATCTGGAACCTCCTCTTACTCAGAATATTTTGCACATCAAAGGAAATTACTAACAAATTGAGAGGACAACTCACAAGTTTGAAAAAGTTTTTAACTAATACTCGCTCAGGCAAAGGTCTGTTGTATAGAATTTGTAAAGAGCTAAAAAACATTAGGACCCCAAAATTTATAGACCCAATCCAGAAATAGGCATCTGAGATGAACACATACTTCTCAGAGGCCAAAATTAAAGAATCAAATAAATATATGATAAAAATGCTCCACATTACTAGTCATCCATGAAATGCAAATTAAAACAACACTGAGATACCATCTCACTCAGAAAGAATGGCTATCATAAACAAATCAACCAACAACACATGTTGGAACAGGGCTGTGGGGAAAAAAGAACTCTACTGCTGGTGGGAATATAGACTGGTGTAACCATGATGGAAATCAATGTGGAGACTCCTTAAAAGACTAGGATTAGAAATCCCACTCAAACCAACTATCCCCTACTGGGAATTATAGCAGAAATATATAAAAACAAAGTATAAAAAGTAAAGCCATATTAATATGGTGAGCTGCAAAAGGCTCAGGTTAACAACTTCTGACATTGCCAGTACTATGGAAAACCAGCTACTATTATGGACTAGTGGACTAAATTGCAATATTTTGCTGAATTCATGCACCTACAATATTTAAATGACAATGGAATACCCTTCTCTGACAAAACTAAACAAAAAGGGATACAAATGAAGGACCATTTTGTATCTGTATATTCAAAATAGATTAAGGTATACAGCTACTTTTCTCAGTTCAATGAATAGAAAGATTTGTTTTAATAGTGTTTGTGGACAGCATATCATGTCTGCATTTTGTACTATGAATAACCACTATGAAGACAACAATATATAATGTATTAATTCTTGAACTGCCCTACCAGTTGGTTTTGAAACTGCCTCATTGCTATTCATTTCTCAACAAAATTATAAAAAAAACTGAAAGGTATAACAGACAGTTACATGAAAAGAAACAGATGTTAAGTATTAAACAACAAAGAGAGAAAGGAGAAAAATTTGGAAAGAATGTAGGAGCATATGTATGTTGGACAATGCAATAGTCCTAAAAATTTCTGTTAGGTTTTTGAAAATAGCAGTTAATGGGGAGAATTCTCACCCTGACTAACTTCCTATGTTGATATCTCTGAACTGAGTAACTACATTGAGGACAGCTATGTGTAATGCTTGTGTAATGCTTGAAAGAGCTGTTGGCTTGGTCTTCTAAATGTGTGCCATTTCTAATGTCATATCAATTATTACTATAGTCTCTTTAAATTTTTTTATAAGAAGGTAATAGAAAATGAGAGTAAAGAATGAAAATTTAAGATTTATTGAAATATGTAGTAATATTTAATCATATGTCCCATCTTGCATAGCTTTATCTGTTAATCTGAGCAACAGATTTGATGCCAAAAATAGATATCAATCACTGTTAATCAGCTATTCTTGTTTTAAGTATCTGTAACATATATATTGTTATAGGTTGCCTGTTTCTGTCTTTGTTTTTGTTTTTCTTGCTCTTATTTTACTCTTCAAAATAAAAGAAAATTATAAAAAAAAAACAAAGATATGAATCTCTGAAGGGGTTATTCCCAAGTTCCAATAAGAATATGCATTTTGGAACGCTGCGGCAGGCCCAGAAGTCTTGCGAGTCTGGAAGCTGTGCGGGCCAGAAGCCGTGCGGGCCCTGGCCCTCAGCCCGTCACCCCGGAGCCGTGCTCTCGAACTTCCCATCTGGTCCGCGACCGCCGAGGCAGTCTCAGGCCCCCTAGTCCCTTCCCCGTCCCTCCCCCGCCCCCATCCCCATCCCGGGGGGCCGCCGCCACCCGCCTCCCACCATGGCTCTGAAGAGAATCCACAAGGAATTGAATGACCTGGCTCGGGACCCACCAGCACAGTGTTCAGCAGGTCCTGTTGGAGATGATATGCGCGCCACCACTCCATGGAAGATTCGACGGATATGGACATGATCCCCCGAGGCCCCAGGACTGTCTCTTCGGTTGTGAACTAAAGGCCGACAAAGATTACCACTTTAAGGTGGATAATGATGAAAATGAGCACCAGTTGTCATTAAGAACAGTCAGCTTAGGGGCTGGTGCAAAGGATGAATTGCACATTGTTGAAG